>CP139506.1:409941767-410122353 GCA_021014915.2 Artemisia tridentata subsp. tridentata
GGAGCCAAGGGCCCAAGTCTTTCTATACTTAGATTGAAAATGTGTGACAACGAGGATATAGCAACAGGAGAATATGTGAGATGGTTGAAATGTTTAACAATACTTGCTACTACTAGCTTATCCTACTTTTAAGGTATGTCTTATGATTGAAGGGAATGCAAGAACTCAACCTGTGTGTCAAGGAAAGTTGTCTTCTTCATGTATTGGAAGTGTCTAAACTTTCTTTTAACGAGGTCGGCTGCAGGCCGCCGCGTTGCGGCGGGGCGCCGATTATGCGTTTAAATGGGTGACAGTCTTTCATTGTGCAAAAAAAAAAAAAAAAAAAATGCCGCTACAATTTTTGCGTTGCTTGCTCTATACTATTTGCTTTCTTCATTATCCATTGTTGCTATCACGTGCTGCTTGATTTCTCAATTGCTTTTGTTACATTGTAAACAACAAAGAAGGAAGACGCATTGGTGAAGGAAGCACGTATGGGATTTAATGAGCCCACCACTGGAAGTCAATGGAAGATCTGTACCCAAAAACCTTGAAGGGATTATGAAGCAATACGTGGATAAGTATGTCGTCTGCCAATTGGTTTTTGTTTTTTGTTTAAAAGAGTTTAAAAATATATATATATATATATATATATATATATATATATATATATATATATATATATATATATATATATATAGTTATTTAATTGTTTTTTTTTTTTTTTTTTTTTTTTTTTATGTCGAATTTAAGGTATTAATTCCCGAGACGACTTTTGTTTGTGTCGAATTTAGGGTTCTTATTCCCGAGACGACATTTGTTGGTGTCGAATCTAGGGTTCTTATTCCCGAGACGACTGTTTGGGATACTTTGGTTTATCCTTCGATTATCCGGAAAAAAAAAAAAAAAAAAAAAAAAAAAAAAAAAAAAAAAAAAAACAAACTTTGGGTTATCCCGTTGGTTTATTGTTTTATTTTGCTTTCTTAGTTTACTACTCCGGTTCATTTGATGAAGAAGCAAGTGTGTGGTTTCCTAGATCTTTTTCGCCTTTTATAGAGACATGGACTGCAATGTTATCTTCAATGCCATTGGTGATATACACCCTAAAAAAACAAAGATCATTTGATGAAGAAGCAATGCTGAATGATGTTGTTGCATGTATTAAATTTATCATTAATAAGTTTCAGATAAAAACATTTATCATTAATAAGTTGTTGCATGTATTAAATTTTTTTCTACTATTAGCGACATATACAATTCCATGTTGTTACATTGGAATTAAATTTGTTTGACTAGTAATATATTGTTGAGTAATAAATACTCCGTAGTTTTTAATCCTGTGTATACGTAGGCAGTGGCGGTGATTAGCATGTGCAAGTTGTTGGCGTATGTGTCTGGACGGACTAACTTGTCCGGCCGTCCGGACGGAATGAAGTCATCCGGTAGATACCGGAAGGCACCTAACTCGTCCAGCTAATACTACTATAAGCAATAGGACAAGTGATATCACCTTTATGACAGATGGCAGCAGTAGACACCGCCGCCGCCGCCCCAGAATTTACGGGATTATGTCTGCTACATGTTCCCAGAAAATCCGGCGCCGCCATTTCAGGTACCAAGGCTGGGTAGTATAAATACCCAGCTCATTTACTACTCTCAACTAACTTTTCACCATTCATATTTACTCTCAATTACTGTTTAGGCCTTTCGGATTATCCATTACTTATTTTCACGCCGGAGCTTGGTCCTGGGATAACACCCGGGGCGAGCCTAACGCGTGCTTTTGTGTGCAGTTAGCCGAAGGACCCTCAGACGCCGAAGGGATTGATCCACCGGTCTTTCGGAAGAACCTTCATCAAGTTCGACCGAGAGACCTCATTTGTTTGTCTGAAGTGTTTACGAAAAATTACTTCAACAAATTGGCGCCATCCGTGGGACCTACTATTCGATCTACCCGAAGTTCAGAATGGCTGGTCCTACCCCAACCACCCCTATCCGAAATGCCGGAGGAGCTGAAGGATCCGGAGGAAGAGGTCAAGACCCTCCAGATACCCGAACCGTTATGGAGGGTCACATATCGGCTCTCAAAGAGTTACTCAAGCAACAAGGCAACCGAGAACTGATAAGCCCTACGATGTTGAACTTTGAAGATGATTTAACGGACACGGAAGATGAGTATACTGAAAAATCACAATACGACAAGGGAAAAGCAGTGGTGGACGACTTGAGCAGACCATTCAAGGAAGTAATAAAGTGCTCGTTTACGAGAAGGATTATATAGTTCTCATCTCCTAAGCACAAAATACCGACGAACCTTAAATTGTATAACGAAACGACCGATCCGGACGACCACATCAATCGGTTCACTGGAGCAGGGAATCATGAAGAATGGCCAATGCTCGTATGGTGTCGAATGTTTCAACAAACTTTGGACGGGAAGGCCAGAGGGTGGTTCGACAAACTGCCGACAGGAAGCATAGATGGTTGGGACGAGCTCCAGAAGAAATTCTTGAATAGGTTCGGTATGCTAAGGGCGTGTGTCAAAGATCTTACGGAGATCAATAAGATCCATAGGAAGGCCAATGAGAGCCTCCTAGACTTTAAAGAACGGTGGGTAAGTGAAGCAAACTACTTTCCGGACGCCCCAGAAATAATGCAGATCTCTTCGTTCATGAATGGCCACCATTGCCCGGAATTGGCGAAAAAGTTCTCAGATAAGATTCCCAAAACAGTCGATGAGATGTTGGAGAGGTTCGATGATTTTGTTCGGTCGGAGGAAGCGTTCCGGAGTACTGAACTTCCGAAAGAGAGAGAAAGCGGATGTCCTCAGAGAATACCGCCCCAGCCCATACAACAGCAGGAGCGACCAGTATGCCCCGAAAGTCCCTTTCGGAGGAGATCGTCGTAGGAACAACCCCAGGATTGAGTTCAAACCTCGTAGGAATGATTACTACGCTCCTTATGTTCCCGCAAGGAATGACAACACCGGTAGAACCGACATCCGTCGTAATGACATCCGCCGATATGACACTAGACCCATAGATCTGAACTCCCTGACGAAGACTCCCAAAGAGATCCTCGCCACTGAACATCAGTTAAAATTACCGTAGCCCCCTCCTTTGAAAGGAAAGCCCCTCCAAGAAAATATGGACAGGTATTGCGACTACCATGGTGAGAAGGGGCATCTCACCAATGATTGCTGGCAGCTTAAAGAGCATATAAAAGCGGCGTTGGATACAGGAAAGTTGGACCATCTGTTGAAAAACATTAGGCAGAGGGGGAGGGCACCTCAAGGAGGAAATAGCCATGCAAATAAGGGGAAGATCATTAACATGATCCGAAGTCCAGTGGCCGCGAGAAAATGGAAGACGGTAGATGCAGAAGAAGAGTGGATGAACGCCCCGATCAGTTTCCCGCCTATCCTCCCGGAGGATATGTCGGATGAACCTTTGATAGTTGAGGCAGAAGTGGAAGGTCATACGGTACGAGGAGTTTATGTAGACCCCGGTGCTTCAATGGAAGTAATATATGAGCATTGTTTTGAACGCTTATGCCCCTCTGTCCAGACCCCGCTGAAAGAAACCAACACGCCTTTGATAGGATTTACGGGAGAGTCCGTTAAGCCGCTGGGAAAGATAGAACTGGAGGTTTGTTTCGGAAGTCAAGGTCTGTCCCGCAAAACTAGGATAGAATTCGCTGTGATCCGGTCTCCCTCTCCCTATAACATTATATTGGGACGCTCCGGACTAAAAAAGCTACGAGCCGTCCCCTCTACTATCCACTCGATGATGAAATTCCCTACTACAGGTGGCATAGCAACGTTAATCGCTCGGTCAATAGTTATTCCGGAATGTCATAAAGTAGGGGGAGCAAATGATAGAGAGAGAGGCAGAGAATGAAACCCGGAATGCTGAGATGACGAGAGAATTAATCTGGAAGGCAAGAGGGATGCAAGACAAGGAGGAAGCATCCAGGGGATTACCCGAGTGTACTGGAGAACCAGAGTCTTACAACATTGCTTCACGAAACCCGCGGCCAAATCGAAGGAAGAGGGCCGCAATCCGGAAGGTGAGATATGAAAAGAAGATGATACAAGGCCATAACCGAAAGGTTCGAGCCGGGGTGTCCAAGGGCCATAACCGAAACGTTGGACCCGACTGGGAAGGACCCTACCAGGTCATGGAAGTCTACCGAGCTGGATCACATAAATCGTAGGCGAAGGAAGAAAAAGAAACACTATGAACACAACATGCCATCAGCTTTAGAAAGTGTTTTTGTAAACGTTCGGTTTATATGACTTGTGTAACGTCCGAAAGGACCTGATATTAACTATATGAATGACAAATGCAGCTATCCCACCGTCAAGGGGAAGCAATTTTCTCTACATACCGTGTCCTTACCATACTTGTCACATTCTGAACATAAGCTGAAAATGATCCCTCCGGCAGGCTCGCGACCTCCGGAGATCAGTGGTCAATGTTCAAAGATGGTTCATACCCAAAAAGTGGTTGCCATAAGTAAGCCAAAAAGGCCGAATGGCGTATGTCGCCCGAAAAGGGTTTATACCCAAAAAGTGGTTGCCATATCTATAAGTAAGCCAAAAAGGCCGAATGGCGTATGTCGCCCGAAAATGGTTTATACCCAAAAAGTGGTTACCATATCTACAAGTAAGCCAAAAAGGCCGAATGGCGTATGCCGCCCGAAAACATATAAGCTTGTACCTCCGGAGCTATGTAAATAGTGAAGGTAATAAAAAACAAGTGTTATTGTACGTTTTCCAATCTGCAAGTAAGCCAAAAAGGCCGAATGGCGTATGTCGCCCGAAAGCATATAAGCTTGTACCTCCGGAGCTATGTAAATAGTGAAGGTAATAAAAAACAAGTGTTATTGTACGTTTGCAATCAAAACATAAATCAAGCGTTAACTTGTACCTCCGGAGCTATGCAAGTAGTGACGGCAATAAAAAACAAGTGTTTGATGTACATTTGTGATTCGAATATAAATGATATATAATGACCCGTCATGAGCAATAATGATTACGGCAGGAAAGTTATGGTTTATCTACGCAGGAAACAAAGGGATGATGGAAGGGACATGTATGACTCTCGGCTTCAGACTAAAGCCAGTAAAGCAGCCCATAGCCATTCAGAAACGGTTACATAAAAAAAAAAAAGGGAAGGAAAATAATCATCGTTGACTATGACAAACGTATCTGATCCGGTAGGCCCGATCCATCCGGACATCCCAGAAAAGGTATCGTCGCGCAAGCCGAGGTAAAAAGGCCACGAAACTAGGACATAAGACCGAGCGGCACATAATGCCCGTAGTCAGCTCGCACCTGAAAAAGGGGATCCAAAAAGGGCCGAGACAACAGGGCTGAAGAACCATATAATCACAAGTCGCTGTAGGGCGCAAGACCAAGCGACCTTCTCAACTCGAAGAATAAATCGTTTCGGAGTATGAATAATATGATATAAAAAAAGAAGAAGTAGAAACACGATACATTCCAACTAGCAAAGCGACCATACAAGCAAACATGAAGATAGACAAGAGAAAAAAGAAACATACAAATTGTTCAAATTACAAGTTATTACAGTCATCCGAATCATATAAATTGTTTTCAGACCTAGCCCAACGGCCCGAAGGCCTTACATCTCCCGAATAACTCTTAAAGTAACAAGGTTGAAAAAGCTTCACATGAAATCCGAGGTAATCTTTACCCGTAGTCAAAACAACATTACCCAAATTTCAACAAACGATCAAATCTCCTAAGGGGCCGAGGTACCTTCTTCCACTGTAGAATCCTAGACATTGGCAGCTTGGATCTCGGAAGCCTCGGTAGTTGTTCCAGTAACAGCTTCGGCTACTACAGTTTCGGCAGGCATGGATGGAGCGGGGTCAGGATATGATAACACTCAAATTGTGCATGTTTTTAGTAGTGTTATTCATGTTTTTATACATGTTATTTGGTTATATTTATATGCTTTTGTTACTAAATCGTACCAAAGTGTGTTTGCAAAGTATATGTAACCAAAAACAGGAAAAAGATGCAAAAATGAGGAAGAAGGAAATATTTATGATGGTGCAAGGATTTTCTTGTCAAGATCCAATCAAAAAGGCATTTCAAAGAATGAAGATTCAAGTATTCAAGTTGACAAGCCCCAAGATAATGAAAAGATCAAGTTTGGATGAAGAACCAAGGACCAAAAGGAAGGAACAAGACAAACAACAAAAGTTCACAAAAAGAGAAAGCAGCAGTGCTCCATCCGATTGGAGGCTGCCCGCAACCGATTCGGATGGAGGCTAATTCTGAAGACCAACCGATCGGTTGGCCATAATACCGATCGGTTGGATGTTGTCTGATTTTCCAAAACTTAATCATTAAGATTCCTATCCTTATGTGCACGATTCCAAAGCCTTCTATTGAGCATTCTAGACTATTCTATCTGCTTGGAGGCCAAGTTGAACCATTAATAACCCTAGGCTTGAGGATAGTATAAATAGAACCATTTGTGAGGAGTTTTAGATACACCTTTTCAATAAACCTCATACCAACTCTCATACAATCATCAAGATACTCTCTTAAAAGTCCTAATTCGTTCTTAGAAGTTCAGGAAGCTTTGAAGGTTCAAGAAGTCAACATTTGGAGGTCAAAACATCAAGAAGTCAACACCAATACTTTGGGTATCATTACCTTATCATTTGTAATCTATTTCCAATCATTGTAAGACTTTCAATTATGGTTTCTAATGTTCAAAGTTCTGAGTTTATGTTCATGTTTGCTATGAGTGGCTAGTGCCTTTGTGCACTTGCTTAGATGATGTGTATTACTTATTGATTTGCGTATGATTGTGATAACATGTTTTAATTCAATTTCAAGTTGATTCTAAGATCCAATTGTGATTAAGTTTCGTAGTGACATTTGTTGATCAAGTTTAACTAGTTGCTAACTATTGTTATTCAACTAGTTATAATCATTTGTCTATGAATGATTGTTTTTACCCATTATTCTTGATTAAACAAAGAAAGTTAATTGTGGTTGTAATAAGAATGCTTTTGTCTATCAAAATAGGATTGATTGTAAACCATTTCAAGGGTCGAAAGATTAATAGTTTACTATCAATTGTGACCTTTTGTCTATGATCGGTTACCTTTTGTATTGACCATTTCCTAAGCCTATTTGATAAAACAAAAGACTATTTTTGTGTTTAAGGTACACCAACTTATGAACCTTGAATTGATCTTGAATTGATTGGTTAAACTTAATGCTTGTTTTTATAAACTAAAATCTTGACGAAGGTTTAATTTGTAGAAACAATAGATTAGTTCACCAAGCTAATTATCATAACCAATATGTTATCCTAAGTTATCACAATCATGCTTTTCAAGAGTAGTGCATTAGTCTAAGCAAGTGTAGTTTTAATCATTTGAATTATTATATTACATCATTGCTTGTTTAAGAGATTCACTTCTAGTAGCTTACAATTCGATTCACTACACAAATCCCTGCGAAGGATCCCGACTTACCATCATAATCTTGCTATAACGGACGAGTTCACTTGCTCGTATGTGTTGTTTCTAGATTCGGTAATTCGACCTTTATAAATTTAAAACTTGTACTCACACACGACACATCAAGTTTTTGGCGCCGCTGCCGAGGATTTTGATTGTGTTTCTGTAGGTTTTAGAAGTCCGTTTCTTCCATAGTTCGTTTTCATAAAAAAAAAGTTTTCCGAGCTAACCATCCGATCGGTATCTCATCCATCCGATCGGTTGCTCAATTTCCAATTTTACCGAGAGTTCCATCCGATCGGTATCGCATTCCAACCGATCGGATCCCAAAATAAAAAGTTTACCGAGAGTTCTATCCGATCGTTAGTCAATCTATCCGATCGGTATCCTTTCAAACCCAATTTTACCGAGAGTTCTATTCGATCGGTATTACATTTCATCCGATCGGATCTTCAACCCTGATTTTTCGAATTGTTTCCATTCTTCGCTCGTGTGTTTAGACATTGCCTCGATTCTCTTGGGAATTGTATGAACACTCGATCAACTGGAATAGAACCAATTTTACCTTTTTCAGATCCCGAACGTTTAGTCCGAAGACCAAGAAGAAAAAGAAAACCATTTGTTCCATTAGCCAATCGTGTACCAAGAGTACGAAACCCACCGTTTGATAACCTTTTTGAAGCCAAAGTCGTTTATAATCCATTCACTGATCAACCTTTTCCCATGGCTGACGATAGACCCATGTGGGAAGTCAACCGAACCATAGCACCCACTCCTGGAGCTGCTATTGTTGCTGTCAACCTAGGTGACAATTTCACCGTCAAAGGTCACCATCTTTCCATGATCAATGACCGTCAATTCGATGGCCGTTCGAGGGCTGATCCTCACAAACATATTGCCGAATTCATCGAAATTTGTGGCATGTTCCGATATGGCAACACCAATGTGGATGCCATTAAACTCAAACTTTTTCCATCATCACTTGCTGGAGATGCAAAAGTGTGGTATAACGAATTAACACCAGGAATTATCAATACTTGGGAGGAGATGAGGCAAGCTTTTGTAAGCCGATTCTTTCCACCTGCCATGTTTGATCGACTCATGGGAGAAATTCGTGCTTTCACACAAAACCCTAACGAATCACTCATCGAAGCCTAGCTTCATATGAAAGATTTGCTTCGTAGTTGTCATGGACATGGTTTAGGACGAGGAACCATTATCCAAATCTTCTACCATGGACTTGATGAAGCATCTCAAGGAATTCTTGATGCTGGAGGAATTTTTCTTTATAAGACTCCTAACCAGGCATATCAATTGCTCGAAGACCGAGTTCTTCTCAAACTCGATTGGTCAAAAGATGCCAAAACCAAACCCTTACAAAAAACCATTGCTTTTGCTGAAGGTTCCGATACCTCTAAACTCATGGAGAAAATGGAAACCTTGGTTTCAAAAATCGACTCGCAATACAAAGATCTTAAAGGAGAAATGAAAGAAATGCGAGATGGTTGTAACAACTGTGGAGGTAATCACCCATCATCAGAATGTGACGATCAACCAATGGACCAACCCAAAGAAGGAGAAGCTAATTATGTCCAAGGAGGATACCGTAGAGACGGTTATCGTGGAAATTATTACGGACGAAATCTGTAAATTGGCAAGATTGCCAACAAAGGGATAACAACCGTGATTCTCAACCACGAGCAGACAATCAGACTCCACAAACCCCTGATAAAAAACCGGAAGAATCCGATTTTGAAAAAATGATGAGAGAATTCGTAACTTCTCAAAAATCCACCAATGAGTTCGTCAAGAACCAATTTTTCAATCTCAAAACCAAAGTTGAGCAAGGTCAGAAAAATCATCAAGCATCTATTCAGGATCTTGAAAACAAATTTGGTAGACTTTCTGATCAAATTTCTTCCCGACCATCAGGTTCGTTACCAAGTAATACCCAAACCAACCCTAAACCAACATCATCTGGATCGAACGATAAAACTTATCGTCCACCACCGACTCGAAATGAGCATATTAATGTTGTATTCACAAGAAGTGGTCTTTCTTATGATCCACCACCCAATCCAAATGATACCACGATCATCAATGATGATAGTGAGGATGAAGTTGAAGAAGCCGAGAAGGAAAATACCACAAAAACACCACCCAAACCCATCCCACTAGTTAAGGCGTACACACCAAAAATTCCATATCCTCAGAGCCTTAAGAAAGAAAAGATGGAAGAACGTTATAAGAAGTTTGTTGAAATAATCAAAGAGGTTAGACTCAATGTAACCCTCGTTGATGTTTTAGCTGGAATGCCCAATTATGGGAAATTTTTGAAGGAACTTCTTAATAACAAAAATAAGTTAGAGCAAATATCCGCTACCTTTCTCAATGAAGAATGTTCAGCCATTGTTCAAAACAAAATTCCACCAAAACTGGGAGATCCCGGAAGTTTTCTGATTCCATGCACGTTAGGAAACAACATCACATGCGATGCTTTAGCCGAACTAGGTGCAAGTATCAATTTGATGCCCTATTCATTGTATTCTAAACTTTCCATCACTACTTTGAAACCTAAAAGGATGAGTATTCTATTAGCAAATCATTCTTACCAACATCCTATTGGAATTGCTGAGAATATGCTTGTCCAAGTTGGTAAATTCATTTTTCCCGTGGATTTTGTGATCTTAGAAATGGAGGAAGATAGTAGAGTACCTCTTATTTTAGGAAGACCTTTCCTAAACACAGCTGATGCGATCATCAAAGTAAAAGGAAAAGAACTCAATCTTGGAGTTGGAGAAGATAGAATTACCTTTTTAATCGATAAAGCAATGCAATATCCACATTCCAGTGATGACACTTGTTTTAACATTGATGTAATCGATGAAGTCACTGAGGAAGAATTGGATGCATTACTTGACGATTCTGATCCATTCATGACTACTTCAGAAAAAATTAGTGAAACAAACTTTGATAAAGAATTCGCTGATTTTATGGAAGTAAAGTTTGAAGAAGAAGTTGAAGATTTTGAGGAAATCACTTTTAATGATCAATTGAGAATCAAAACATCTCTTCAAGAACCACCAACTGATCTTGAGCTGAAACCACTTCCCGAAAATCTTGAATATGCTTACTTGGAAGATAATTCACTTCTTCCAGTAGTCATATCTTCGTTGCTCAATGATAAGGAAAAAGAATGTCTCATTTCTGTTCTCAAGAAGCATAAAAGAGCTTTTGCGTGGAAAACATCTGATATCCCAGGAATTAGTCCTGATTTTTGTAAACACAAAATCAATTTCGAAGAAGATGCTAAACCCGTTGTAGAAAGACAACGTCGACTCAATCCCAACATGAAAGAAGTTGTTAAGAAAGAAATCATCAAACTTCTTGATGCCGGTATCATTTACCCCATTGAGGATAGTCCTTGGGTGAGTCCAGTTCACTGTGTTCTGAAAAAAGAAGGAATGACTGTTGTGACTAATGAATGGAATGAATTAGTTCCTACTAGAACTGTCACTGGATGGCGAGTATGCATTGATTACAGAAAATTAAACAAGGCCACCAGAAAAGATCATTTTCCTTTACCTTTCATGGATCAAATGCTTGAGAGATTAGCAGGGAACGAGTACTTTTGTTTCCTTGATGGTTTTTCAGAATATTTCCAAATTCTCATTGATCTTGTTGATCAAGAAAAGACTACATTCACATGTCCCTTTGGAACTTACGCTTACCGGCGTATGCCTTTTGGTCTGTGTAATGCACCTGCGACTTTTCAAAGATGTATGATTGCTATATTCCAAGACATGCTTGAAACATCTATGGAAGTTTTCATGGATGACTTTTCAGTTTTTGGAAGCTCATTTGAAGCTTGTCTTTCTAATCTCGATAAAATGCTCGAAAGATGCGAAGCTACACATCTTGTTCTCAATTGGGAAAAATGCCATTTCATGGTGACTGAAGGAATTGTGCTAGGACACAAAATTTCGAGTGCAAGAATGGAGGTTGACAAAGCGAAAATCGATGTTATCACCAAATTACCACCTCCAACAAACGTTAAAGCCGTTAGAAGTTTTCTAGGACATGCCGGTTTCTACCGTCGTTTCATTAAGGATTTTTCCAAAATATCTCGTCCAATGACGAAACTTTTAGAAAAAGATTCTGTTTTTTACTTCAATGCAGATTGCATGAAGGCATTCGAAGCATTGAAAACCCAACTGACTAGTGCACCCATTATGGTTTCACCTAATTGGTCACTACCATTCGAGCTCATGTGTGATGCAAGCGATTTTGCTGTTGGAGCTGTATTAGGACAACGTGAAGGAAAACATTTCCGTCCTATATACTTCTCCAGCAAAACACTCAACAATGCTCAACAAAATTATACGGTTACAGAAAAGGAATTGTTAGCCATTGTTTTTGCTTTCGACAAATTCAGATCTTATCTTGTGCTTTCAAAAACGATTGTGTCACTGATCATTCAGCGCTCAAATATCTGTTTACCAAACAAGATGCAAAACCACATCTTATCCGATGGATTTTGCTACTCCAAGAATTTGACATCGAAATCAAAGATAAGAAAGGAGCAGAAAATCTAGCTGCTGATCATTTGTCTCGTCTCGAAAATCCAAATTTGGAAGAGTTAAAGGAAGATGAAATTGACGATTATTTTCCTGATGAAACTCTCATGATTATTGAAGCAAATGATGAAAAAGAAATTCCGTGGTTTGCAGATTATGCAAATTATCTTGTTGGAGGAATTCTTAAAAAAGGATTAACTCATGCCCAACGAAGTAAATTCTTTTCAGAATTAAAACACTATTATTGGGAAGAGCCCTATCTTTTCAAGATGTGTCCCGATGGGATGATCAGAAGATGTGTTTCTGGTTCCGAAACAAGAAGAATTCTTGATGAATGCCATCATGGCCCGACTGGGGGACACTATGGTCCTTCCACCACAGCTAAAAAAGTTTTTGATGCTGGATTCTATTGGCCAACAATTTTCAAAGAAGCTCATACTCTTGTTCAAAACTGCGATGCTTGCCAAAAATCCAGTAGTCTTTCTCGTAGAGATGAAATGCCTCAAAAGAGCATTCAAGTTTGCGAAATATTCGATATTTGGGGAATCGATTTTATGGGACCATTTCCTAAATCGTACAAATACGAATACATTCTCGTTGCTATTGATTACGTTTCCAAATGGGCTGAAGCCGAAGCTCTACCCACAAATGATGCACGAGTTGTTGTCAATTTTCTCAAAAAGCTTTTCGCTCGTTATGGAATTCCTAAAGCTTTAATAAGTGATCGAGGAACCCATTTCTGTAACAAACAAATGGAGAAAATTATGAAACGATACAGAGTTCATCATCATTTCGCCACAGCTTATCATCCACAGACCAGTGGTCAAGTCGAAAATACCAACAGAGCCTTAAAAAGGATACTTGAAAAAACGGTCAAAGACAATCCTGCCGTTTGGTCGAGAAAACTAGATGACGCTCTGTGGGCATTTCGTACGGCTTATAAAACACCAATTGGTACAACACCGTACAGACTTTTGTATGGGAAAACTTGTCATTTGCCGTTCGAAATCGAACATCGCGCTTACTGGGCACTCAGAAGCTGTAACCCTGATCTCAAAATAGCTGGAGAGAAGAGATTTTTGCAATTGCATGAACTCGATGAACTAAGACTCCAAGCTTACGAGAACTCCAAGCTTTATAAAGCTCGAACCAAAGCGTATCATGACACAAAGCTTAGAATCCGAAAAGAATTCAAAGATGGAGACAAAGTTCTGCTTTTTAATATGAAATACAAGTTCAAAGCACCTAAGCTAAAACCGAAATGGTTAGGTCCGTATATAGTGAAACATGGATTTCCATCTGGGTATGTCGAAGTACATGATAAATAAGGTGGAAGTTTCATTGTTAATGGTCACCGAATTAAATTGTACTATGATAAGGAGCAAATGAACGAGATTTCTATCAAAGAGATTCCGCCAAAATCAGACTATGAAGCAATAACATTCATGGCACCCTTTCCGGCCGATTATAAGAAAAACACTCCTTGAGCCGAAGAATCTGGTTATATCTATGATGTTCTTCCTAGACCTTGGGAAATAATAAAATTGGAGAATGATGCGCGTGTGCGTATGCTCTAATTTATACCCACGATATGTCGTTGTGGTTTTAGCAGTATTCAAGTTTTAAATTTATATTTAGCCGACTTATCAATAACACACACACTTTAACGAGCAGTGTACCCGGTCAGTATAAATATAATGGTAAGTAGAATGTCGATCACTAAGAGTGGAACGTATTATCTAGTTATCCTAATCAGTATTTTAATATCTTAAGTTAGCTATACAACCTAATCTAACGCAAGGGGGTTCAGCCTGAGAGACTGGCACGGTTTGGTTGCAATTAAATAATAAACTAACCTAATAGGCACGAATCAGCGAGTAGCACACACGTACACAGATAAATACTCGAGACAATAAGAAGACCTGTCCTGATAGTTAAGTAGCTTGTCACTTTTTTTATTGCTAGTTTTATATGAAGTGTATAGTTCGATGCAACGCACCGAGATTAAGTCCTTTCTCGTTGGTTCTAATCTTATCGGCGAGTAAACCCTTAATGATTACTTATGACTATCCTATTTATCTCTTCTTCCTACTTTTCTACAGACGATAGAATGCATAGGTGATAAAATAAATAGGCGAGGGCAGAGGCATGGCGACCCGATCAACGCTCAGCTAGACACAGAGGTTATCAATGCACTAATAAAAGTCACCAAAGACATCAACATATAAACTTTAATTAATGAGAAATCAGTTTTAAGGGAGTGCAACCTTTCCGTTGTCACATTACACAAGCCACCAATCCTGATGAATTAAAGTTTACTAATACAATAAAACAAAACTACTTAATGAATTGAATACATGCAGGACCTTCTTACAGCTCTTGTATCTTCGTTCAAGGTGTGTCTTGTGCTGCTACTTCGACTGAATTCGTCCTAGGGTTTCTGTCTTCTCGTACTTAGCTAAATGTCGAACTGTCCAACCTCTCGAATACGTCTGGTCTTGGGGTATTTATAGTTTCTGTCTGAGGGTAAGATGCGGCGCATCTAATAAGTAGATGCGGCGCATTGACTTAACTTCGCGTGGGGTCCAAGATTAATATATTCAGGAATATTCGTACACCGCCAGAAGATGTAGCGTAACTCCGTTCTTAGATGCGGCGCATGTCCTTGCTGTCTTGGATAATATCTTGTGAAATCTTGATAGTGATGCGCCGTATGTAATAAGTAAGATGCGGCGTATCTGGAGCATAATGTCTTGATCTTGTACATTTCAGTAGACTTTTATCTTCTTGCTTGTTTTGTGATTGCGTGGTTTTGTAACCTTACAACAGGTTTTACCTCTCGAGGGATCTCAAGAGGCTTACAACCCCACCAGGCAGTGTACCTGACCGATGTAGTATAGTGTAGTGGTAAGTACGGGGGATTGATCGTTCTCCACAGGGAATAGTGTTCGTTAGGTATGAAAGGCTACTCTAATTAGGTCTAAGGGTTGAGGAAGATTCTTTTTTTTATGTTTTTATAGTTTTTATGAAAGCAAGTAAAATCTCGGTTTTGATAGAGTGGGCGGAATTAGTTGCTAGTCAACTAACCCAATTTACTACGAATGCAAATAAAATAAAATAAAAAAAATGAAAATGTGGTGAGAAACTTATGTTTAGAGAAATGTGTTTACTTAGATTTCCTTACTCCCTAACTATCTTTTACCGGTTAATTAGTGTGTATTAGTTGCGTGGATGACGGGTGTATTCCTTAATACCATTCGTGGGGTGGCGTACTTACTTCCCCAACTCTACAAGCTCCTACTTCACTCCTATGTCGAGCCGGCTAGGAAGCTCCTAACATGGGATCACTAGAATTCGCTTGTGCATTAAATACAACCATAAAAACCTTTAGTACGCGTTTGGTTCATGTTTCTTAAGACGTTCAAGCAAGTTACCGAATAGGAAGTTAGCCAGTTTTCTTAAGCCTAACATAGATAAACAATCATCCAATACAACTAATAACACACTAACAACCAATAATCAATAGCTAAGTTTCATTAGATCTAAGCAAACACAAGATAAAATTAGCCTAACATGTTAAACAAAAGACAAGAATAAGATAGAATCAAACAACACATAGACATATTGAATGATTAATTGATAACTTATCTTTCAATGACACATGGAAGATCTCAAGGCAAAAAGCCCTGAAAAAGTAGCTAAAATCGTCTTAGGGTTTTATCCCAAAATTCCACACACTAAGCTCTCCTTTAATGACAAAAAATTAGAAAACTATATATAGATTTTTGGATCTGACGGCGTCACCTTATGGAGTGTGACGCCGTCACCTCGCCGCTTTTAGGGTTCCCGGATGACCTTCTTGACGCCGTCCCTCTTTAGCTCTTCAAAAATCCATTCTGGCTTATCAAGGCTTGACGCCGTCGAACCATGAACGTGACGCCGTCCCCTTATGATTTAAGCCGTGACGCCCTTGATCAAGTTAAAGCGTGACGCCGTCAGAATTCACATGCTATTTTCACTGGCTTATCATGAGTAAATTTCACGTCCAACTTTTCTTGCCAAAGCATGACGCCGTCCAGAGTAAATTGTGACGCCGTCAAGAGTAACTTTTAGCCGATTTTTGAGACTTTGTCGTTTTCTTCACTTTTATGCTCCAAAAACGTCCAAAATGCCTCCTTTTCCAGATTTCTCCTCAAAAGTACCTAAAATGACAAAAGGAACGATTTAGGGCAATATTTGATCAAATAAATACGATTTAAGGCTTAAATGACCCCTTAAAAGCGGTACACTTTTCGCTTCATCAAATACCCTTACACTTGAGATTTGCTTGTCCTCAAGCAAATGCGCTTTTATTCTAATCAAAATACAAGTTAGGGGTCATTTAATGCTAACATAAAAGTAATTACAACAAATAATCGTTCCACTTCAATCATAATAAGCACGGAGATTACATACTAGCACCTCACAAGTAGTGTTTAGATACTCACATCTCTCAAGTGTCATCAAAATAAATCTCATAAATGAAAACGGAAAATATCTCTCACTACCTGTCATAGCAAATAGATTACCATAGGCTTGGGAAAGGATCGAAAACCTCCTCCACTAGGCGTAAGCACCTAAGATAAACTATCAAAGAGGGCTTTTAAATGGGTTATAACGTTAGGTGTAGGGAAAAGGAAAACACGGTTTTGTTGGATACGGGATATTTTACTGGTGGCGAGTTAAAAATCTTGATCAATTACATGTACTATACAACGATGCTAAGCCAAGACTAGACTCGATCTTAAGCTAATGATAAAATAACAAAAACATAAAATAAACATAAAATAAAACGGGATGGTAGTCCGTATGTTTTTTCTATTTTTCATTTTCTCATTTTTTTGTATTTTTCTTGATTTTTTCGATTTTTTTTTTTTTTTTTTTTTGACATACACTTTTGCCCTACCATCCAAAATAATACATCATAGGGGCATTGCATCCCCCTTACACTTGAATTTTTACATAACTTTACAAATAACTATTCTAATGACTCGAATTAAGATAATCGAAAAACTTGGAGTACTTTTAAAATATTTAGCACATATGGGGGTAATAAATGATGTTCTTCCCCGTTACTCCATTACACTAGTACTTTACCCATGAGTCCCAATCGTCCCAAAACAATATTTACAAGGATATGACTCGACTTAGCAACCATGTAATCAATTAGATAATTAACTTGGGGTTTAAACAAATGTTGTAACAATAATGCACTAAAGATGAGTGCATACAAGGTAGGCTAAGGCGATTTGGGTGTACATTTTAGTGGAGTGTAACAAATTCTTCCTTTAAGTAAAATGCTTAAAGGTCGAAATGAAAAGATAGGCTCTGAGGGGTGTACTAGGGGTATCGTGTACTAAAAATGAGTACAACGCAAAGGGTGTGGGAGAATTACTTGACCAATGTAGCCAACGTAATTATAACAAAAACACAGGTGTAAAACAATGGGTTAATCCTAATGCCTCTTATCATGTAGTAAATCTAACTACACGAATGTAGTCTCACTTGTGGCCTTGGAATGGTCCTAACGCAAGTTCTAGAATCTAAGTGCTACCGGTACACACATCATAGCATAAATGCTTTTCCTACCAATTCTAGGGCGAACCTCACATATTTGGGGGTGGAAAATTTTTTAGTGGTACGGTTTTTGTGCTAGTCATATAACTCCTATCCGTGAGACGCTTATTAGAACTAAAGTTTCACTCCTATATGTTGTAAATTTTTTTTAAATTTGGCACTAAAATTACCTTAACAAGTATTTCTCTCAGTTTTATTACACATCTACCATCAAACAAACAAAAATCAAGCGCAATGGCATTCTCTAAAATCGTACTTTTACCCTCCCCTTACACTTAAGATGAACATTGTCCCCAATGTTCAAATAATAAGATGTAAAAGCAAAAAGTAAAAGAATGAAATCAAATACTCCCCTGATTCGCTCGGTGGATAATGAAATTACACGGTTAGATCTTCCTCCAAAGAGAATGTTGAAGCTCCATGACTAATGCATCGCCATAAGCTTGATTCCATAAACATCTCCTTGTCCAAAATAACCTGTTAAACCTGAGAAAACAAACACGAAAACCTGCATAACATCGGCGGGAAAAATCTATATATAAGGATATAATGCTTGTGGAATGATAATTTTGCAGATTCCTGGAGATTATAAGTTGGAGATTTTAATAAAAACTTTTTATGAAAACAAAACTTTCAAAAATTTCTGGAAATTAAATCTGACGCCGTCAGGTTATAACCCCTGACGCCGTCAGAAATGACCTGACAAAAATTTTCGTTTTAAGTTTCCGGAAAATTTCTGGAAAAACCTTTACCTTACTTCCTGGAAATCCTGCAAAACCTCATTATGACTCGATACAAGCATTTGACTCAAACAAATACTAATATGTATGCTAATTTATTATTATTACGATTCATGTTAATTTGTGTTCTAATAAACCGATTTAGATTTCCCTTACACTTATCTTTTGCAAAATACCTTTATATGTAGTTAAGACGAAGTAAAAAACAAAATAAAGCATTTTCACAATTTATATTTGAGACATGAACAGTAAACAAAAAGAATAAGAAATGCATACGGAAACAAATAAAATTAAATAAACAAACAATCAAACAAATAAAGCAAATAAAGCAAATAAAGCAAGTAACGCTTGGGTTGCCTCCCAAGAAGCGCTTGTTTTTGTTCGAGTCATGAGCCTGACTCTACCCTTATTTAATGGATAAAGGAGAGGTTTTCCCTACACTTAGGATTAAGTGCGGGTGATAGTAGCGATACACACCAGCTCGGTAGTAGTATGCCACATGAGGAAAGAGTGGTGGATGAATTATATGCTCAAAGGGGTGTGCTCCTTTCATCATAACCTTACCTAGTTCACTTTGGTCAATGGGTGATTTTGAGTTTCCTCCTAAAAAGGGATCATCTTCTATCAACTTCGAGAGATTCCTAGTTGAGAATCTATCTTGACCTAATAAACCCGGTTTAAACCCATAATGTTTCTTGTGATCAATCATAAATGGGTGATGTAAGTATGTAAGGTCATGGTTTACTCCTATATTAGCTTCCACTCCACATGGCCTAGAGTCTACTACCTTAATCTTAACATTACCCGGACTACATGGTTTGATGGGTGGATCGGGACCTTTTTCAATTCCTAAATTCACATCTAAAGATGGAAGATTAGGTAACGGTTTTGGTTGAGGCTCCGGTTCATCAAAACTAGGAACTTCCATAGAACTAAGAGTAAGGTTGTGATCACTATAAGCATTCAAACCTATATCCTCTAGTTGTGTTTGGTCCAAGGGTTCTACCTCTATTGGGGTTCCTATAGTCTCTTCCACTTCTTCCGGGTAAGTCACGGGCGGTGTGTGTGCCTCAAATGATGGTAGGACTTGTGGGGCACTTGGTGGGCTTATGTTACTTACCTCATCATTCCTTACGTCAAGCTCACCTATATCCTCATCATGCGTTTTAGTAGGATCTAACCCTAACATTTTCCCAAGTATCTCAAGTGCTTCTCTAGGCATTTCAACTTCTATGTCCAAATCATACGGATCATCCTCAATATTCTGACTGCTATATTCAAACTGCCTAAAAGATTCATCATGTGTTTCTTGAGATTCGACGTCATCAATCACAAAACCTAGGTCTTTTTGATCAATGTGATCATGTTCGGCTAAATCCTCCGTCATATCAAGGTCACCTATGTGTTTGTTTTGTAATATGGCATTACATGACAACCACTTAGGTATCTCAACACTAATGTATTCATCCCCAAACAAACTTGTTTCATGATCCAGGAAATTTATATTCAATTGACTTGTACTAACGTTTGTTGGGTTGTCTACCCTATAATAATATTGGGCACAATCTTCTATGGCATCCCATGCTTTCTCGGCACTTAATTCCCTAATATCCCTGCCGGCAATATGGTAAATGTCCCTTTGGGCATGTCGGTCGACATGATTGTAAAAGATTTGAGTTAGGGACCAAAAATCGAAGTTATGATGAGGGACTTTTTTGAGTAAATATTTAAAACGAGTCCATGCATCATAGAGAGGTTCATCTTTATGTTGTTTAAACATCAAGATGTCATATGGAGTGGGTGAATTACGTGGCTGGTAGTATGGTGGATTCGCGTTCTCCATAATGGTGAACGGAAGAGTCAATGGAAATTACGAACAAACACACAAAGAAATAAGATAGACTAAAGAAAACCTAGAAAAATAAAATAAAAATCTCACTAGAAAGGAATCTAGTGAGTAGACCTAATAAAATAAAATTTCAACCTAAGCAATAACTACTCCCCGGCAGCGGCGCCAAAAACTTGATTGCGTGGTTTTGTAACCTTACAACAGGTTTTACCTCTCGAGGGATCTCAAGAGGCTTACAACCCCACCAGGCAGTGTACCTGACCGATGTAGTATAGTGTAGTGGTAAGTACGGGGGATTGATCGTTCTCCACAGGGAATAGTGTTTGTTAGGTATGAAAGGCTACTCTAATTAGGTCTAAGGGTTGAGGAAGATTCTTTTTTTATGTTTTTATAGTTTTTATGAAAGCAAGTAAAATCTCGGTTTTGATAGAGTGGGCGGAATTAGTTGCTAGTCAACTAACCCAATTTACTACGAATGCAAATAAAATAAAATAAAAAAAATGAAAATGTGGTGAGAAACTTATGTGTAGAGAAATGTGTTTACTTAGATTTCCTTACTCCCTAACTATCTTTTACCGGTTAATTAGTGTGTATTAGTTGCGTGGATGACGGGTGTATTCCTTAATACCATTCGTGGGGTGGCGTACTTACTTCCCCAACTCTACAAGCTCCTACTTCACTCCTATGTCGAGCCGGCTAGGAAGCTCCTAACATGGGATCACTAGAATTCGCTTGTGCATTAAATACAACCATAAAAACCTTTAGTACGCGTTTGGTTCATGTTTCTTAAGACGTTCAAGCAAGTTACCGAATAGGAAGTTAGCCAGTTTTCTTAAGCCTAACATAGATAAACAATCATCCAATACAACTAATAACACACTAACAACCAATAATCAATAGCTAAGTTTCATTAGATCTAAGCAAACACAAGATAAAATTAGCCTAACATGTTAAACAAAAGACAAGAATAAGATAGAATCAAACAACACATAGACATATTGAATGATTAATTGATAACTTATCTTTCAATGACACATGGAAGATCTCAAGGCAAAAAGCCCTGAAAAAGTAGCTAAAATCGTCTTAGGGTTTTATCCCAAAATTCCACACACTAAGCTCTCCTTTAATGACAAAAAATTAGAAAACTATATATAGATTTTTGGATCTGACGGCGTCACCTTATGGAGTGTGACGCCGTCACCTCGCCGCTTTTAGGGTTCCCGGATGACCTTCTTGACGCCGTCCCTCTTTAGCTCTTCAAAAATCCATTCTGGCTTATCAAGGCTTGACGCCGTCGAACCTTGAACGTGACGCCGTCCCCTTTTGATTTAAGCCGTGACGCCCTTGATCAAGTTAAAGCGTGACGCCGTCAGAATTCACATGCTATTATCACTGGCTTATCATGAGTAAATTTCACGTCCACTTTTTCTTGCCAAGGCATGACGCCGTCCAGAGTAAATTGTGACGCCGTCAAAGGTAACTTTTAGCCGATTTTTGAGACTTTGTCGTTTTCTTCACTTTTATGCTCCAAAAACGTCCAAAATGCCTCCTTTTCCAGATTTCTCCTCAAAAGTACCTAAAATGACAAAAGGAACGATTTAGGGCGATATTTGATCAAATAAATACGATTTAAGGCTTAAATGACCCCTTAAAAGCGGTACACTTTTCGCTTCATCATTTTGCTCCATAATTAGTCCAAAATCACCAAGTTTCACATAATACTTGTTTTTACCTGAGAATTACAAAAGTAAACATTAACGTATCAATTCTCACAGATAATATAATAAAACAAGTCAAATAAATAGGATAAATGATGGTAATAAATTGTACTTATTTGAGTTCATCAAATATCCCCCCACTTGAATTAATCTTATGAAAATGCATCCTAAAAGATATTAGGATTTATTTTTATATTTAAGCATGTATTCGTTTTTGTCATAATCACACAACCAAACACTTAACGAATTAGAAATAAAATAAAATATTTTGATAAAAGCAAATCTAATCGTTTAACTGTCCAGTCGTGACGAATATTCTATCATAGGCTTGGCAAGTATACACATCTCCTCCACTAAAGCCAAGGAATAACAATCTAAAGCGGTAAAAAGGGTTTTGAGGTTTAAGGGTTAATCATTCTTCTTAATCTCTATCGATCTCAAATTCCAGAAAAGGCGACAAAATCACAAATACATGATCGAATCCACGAACACGATACTTGCAATTGCTCAAATCCTTAACTCGAATAGGCTAAAGATAGGACCAAGTAATCTTCACCAATAATATTATATCAAAAAGGGCGACAAAATCATAAATACATAGCCGAATCCACGACTACGATACTTAAGATTGCTCAAATCCCTAATCTCAATAAATCAAAGGTTTGGATAAAGAATAATATAGGGTATGGATAATATTTGGGATACAAATTGGTGTAAAATGAAAAATAAACAAAACAGATAAATTAAAATCCTAAGTGTGGTTAATCACTATCCCAACCATCCCATGAATAAGACTCATATCATAGAATAACTCACGCTTTAACACTTGAAACACACGCTTTAGGTAGACACGAATTATACTCAACAAGATCTCAATCAAAGAATAACCTTTAGTTGGCGTTCCCATAACGTTCAACTCCCATTCAATCCATAAATATAATATACAACAAATAGTGGTGATATCGACCACTTAATACAAAACTTTACATAAGTTGGTTAAAACAAACATCCAACTTTTTTTTTTTTTTTTTTTTTTTTTTTTTTTTTTTTTTACTGAAACATAAACATAGATGTGTAAAATTTCACCACATCACTATAATGATAACTCTGGATAATTTTTCCATACTTTTCATGACTTCAGAAATAACGGTAATAGTGAAAGTAGTAAACACACGAAAAATAAACTCAAAGATATACAATATTTACTTTCACTCCAATTGCATTGTGCAATTTCCCGACCTAACCAAAGATAATGAATTACGCACGCGAACACAGGTAATGTAAGGAAACACACTTTGCCTAAAGTAACTAACCACTGACTTTAATCTACAGGGTAGGCTAAGGTGTAAGGGTGTAACGAAACATTATAACAAAGGTGTAAGAAACGAAAGGAATGGCTCTGAGTGTTTTTCTAGGGGTATCTTACTCTAAAAGTGAGAGTAACAAAAGGGTCTATACGGGGGTTAACTAACCAGTGTAGTAAGCTAATAACACATAACATATAAAGGCTATTTGGGTGTAATCCTAGAAATTTACCAATTTAGACAAGTCATTCCAATTATATAAAATAATACTTATTATGGTGGTCTCGAATAGTATACAAGCCAAGTTCTAAAGTTTACAAGTCACTGGCACACTCATAGATTTGTGAATTTTTGAAAAATCATAATTTTTGAAAATAACGTTATGTGTGCAGCTATGCAACTTAGATCTTAAACAAAAACATGCTAAAAATTTTAAATTTTGATATATTAAGCACATTTTAAGCATATTTTGAAAAGTTTAGGACAAGTAAGTGTTCTAATTCTCCAATCCCCCCACTTAAGTTAAACAACGTCCTCGTTGTTTGTATCAAAGGTTAAAAAACTGGAAAATAAAAGAATTAGAACAGAAAAACTCCCCTGAGATTTGCTCGGTATGATCCTCCATTATTTGTATAAGAGCAAAAATCATCATTCTTGTAGATGAGAACGTTTAAGCTTCATATTAGATGTATCCACAGGAAATGCAGGAATCTATAATACCATCAAGACTTTAACACACCTAAGTTAAGAAGGTTCAAACTTGCATAATACATTAGTAGTTAGTAAAAATAAAACATAAAAATTAAAATGAAAATCATCAGGTCAGTCGATGCGCCGTATCTTATGGAAGAAGATACGCCGTATCGAGCTTGGAATAAATACGAATCAGAATAGAAGATGCGTCGCATCCTTAACCAGGGATGCGCCGCATTAAAATAAACTGATAAAAAGTTTAAAAGTTAAAAGTAAAAATGCAGAAAAATAAAGTAAGATATGACCAGTGCAGGAGATGCGTCGCATCTAAGGATTGAGATGCGCCGTATCTTCTGCGGGCCTGACTGACTCGACACAGAACAGAATAGTAAAAATTTTCTCCGGGTTGTCTCCCGGTCAGCACTTGTCTTTATTCCAGAGTCTTCAAGTTAGACTCACGTTCAGCTCTTTATTATTGATCATTGAAGGAGTCAGAAGCATCGCGCTCCCTCATCGCCAATTCAGTAATATTGAACACTCCTTGCTCGTCCTTAATTTCCACGCCATTCTTCTTTAATATCTGTATAAACAAAGTTCTATCCCTTTCGGGCAGAGATGACAAAATGATAGACGGGAAATTCTTATTATCATAAAGGCATAAATAAGCAAGGTGGGGTGGTAGTTCAACAAACACACCATTATTCAAATTCGTATGCTCAACTATTCTCCTACGTTTGTTAATTACTACGCAATCATACCACTCATCATCAGAATCATTAACAATATCGCGCCTAAGTTCGGTAGGTACATTAAGGTCAATAAATTCCTCGAAGTTCTCATGATTAGGATTAGTTGAGTTGCTTTGAATCAATGTTTCTCCCATAAGCCTAGCTTCAAGATCGAGGTCCATACGTTCTCTTAATCCTAGCACATAAACGCCTCTAATTATGCTTTTAACAGGATCTTGGCACTTATAGACTAGTTTGTTATTCCCTACCCCTAATGAAAATTTTCTTTTAAACACATCAATCTTAGCATGGGCGGTAGACAAGAAAGGTCTTCCAAGGATTTAAGGAATCTTAGCATCCTCGGGCATATCTAATATAACAAAGTCTACAGGGAAAACAAACTTCTCAATCTTAACTAGCACATTATTAGCAATCCCTTCAGGTCGTTTTACCGTTTTATCAGCCAATTCAATAAGCAACTTAGTTGGTGCTAATTTTCCTAGTCCTAGGGTAGTAAATGTCTTAAGGGGCATTACACTAACGCTAGCTCCTAAGTCAGCTAACACATTATTGAAAGATATATCATTAATTGAACAAGGTAAAGTAAAACTTCCTGGGTCCTTTTCTTTATGAGGCAAGGCATGTAAATCGGTTGCAGAGCTCTCTTCTTTCATTGTAGCCTTGATCTCCTCTTCAATGGCGCCAAAAACTTGATGCGCGTGTGCGTATGCTCTAATTTATACCCACGGTATGTCGTTGTGGTTTTAGCAGTATTCAAGTTTTAAATTTATATTTAGCCGACTTATCAATAACACACACACTTTAACGAGCAGTGTACCTGGTCAGTATGAATATAATGGTAAGTAGAGTGTCGATCACTAAGAGTGGAACGTATTATCTAGTTATCCTAATCAGTATTTTAATATCTTAAGTTAGCTATACAACATAATCTAACGCAAGGGGGTTCAGCCTGAGAGACTGGCACGGTTTGGTTGCAATTAAATAATAAACTAACCTAATAGGCACGAATCAGCGAGTAGCACACACGTACACAGATAAATACTCGAGACAATAAGAAGACCTGTCCTGATAGTTAAGTAGCTTGTCACTTGTTTTATTGCTAGTTTTATATGAAGTATATAGTTCGATGCAACGCACCGAGATTAAGTCCTTTCTCGTTGGTTCTAATCTTATCGGCGAGTAAACCCTTAATGATTACTTATGACTATCCTATTTATCTCTTCTTCCTACTTTTCTACAGACGATAGAATGCATAGGTGATAAAATAAATAGGCGAGGGCAGATGCATGGCGACCCGATCAACGCTCAGCTAGACACAGAGGTTATCAATGCACTAATAAAAGTCACCAAAGACATCAACATATAAACTTTAATTAATGAGAAATCAGTTTTAAGGGAGTGCAACCTTTCCGTTGTCACATTACACAAGCCACCAATCCTGATGAATTAAAGTTTACTAATACAATAAAACAAAACTACTTAATGAATTGAATACATGCAGGACCTTCTTACAGCTCTTGTATCTTCGTTCAAGGTGTGTCTTGTGCTGCTACTTCGACTGAATTCGTCCTAGGGTTTCTGTCTTCTCGTACTTAGCTAAATGTCGAACTGTCCAACCTCTCGAATACGTCTGGTCTTGGGGTATTTATAGTTTCTGTCTGAGGGTAAGATGCGGCGCATTGACTTAACTTCGCGTGGGGTCCAAGATTAATATATTCAGGAATATTCGTACACCGCCAGAAGATGCGGCGTAACTCCATTCTTAGATGCGGCGCATGTCCTTGCTGTCTTGGATCATATCTTGTGAAATCTTGATAGTGATGCGCCGTATGTAATAAGTAAGATGCGGCGTATCTGGAGCAGAATGTCTTGATCTTGTACATTTCAGTAGACTCTTAACTTCTTGCTTGTTTTGCTCCATAATTAGTCCAAAATCGCCAAGTTTCACATAATACTTGTTTTTACCTGAGAATTACAAAAGTAAACATTAACGTATCAATTCTCACAGATAATATAATAAAACAAGTCAAATAAATAGGATAAATGATGGTAATAAAATGTACTTATTTGAGTTCATCAGAGAACATAGATGACACTAGAGAAGGAATAGTAATAGGAAACGTGGTGTATGTTCCAAATTTCTCAAAGAAGAAGGCAAAAATTACACCAACGTAGGTAGAAGGAAGTTTTGAGTCTGGCTGATGACTCGTTAATAAAACAAGCGCTTCTCGGGAGGCAACCCGTGTGTTTGTTGTTTTTAATTTCCATTTTCATTTTTATTTTCAAGTGATTAAACCCTAAAGTTTATCTAATCCCTTAGTTGAACTTAAGTGTGGGGGTGTATCACTAACTTTTAAATAAAACATAGAAATATTGCGTGTGTTTCTTTTGTTTTTAAGATTACTGCAGGTAATGATTACAAAGTATGGACACTTGGATCAAAGAATCATCTGGAGCAGGAAAATATGGTTTATTCTCTTATTTCCCTATTTTCATTCCTTGAAATTCGTTTATCACATTGAGGACAATGCTTAACTTAAGTGTGGGGGGGGGGGGTGAATAGGAAAATAAGAATAGATTGTAAATTTCGAGCTAAATTTTAAATTTTGTTTGCCCTTGTGATCTAGATAGTTGTCATTTTAAGGTTTATATAACTGGATCTATCCACTGGTAAAACCTGTAAATTTTGAAAAATTGAGATGTGTCCCGATTAATATTGCAATCCATTCTGGGATCGATAACATTAGCTAGCACATATTATAGCCCTTTTCACTATAATGTGAGGATTTAAGCCTGTTTCGTATATAGCATACATCTTTTATGCTTGAATTTTTTGCTATGAGTGTGCCGGTGATTTTATTTATTCTAGAACTTGTGCTTGTAAATCATTACGAGACCGTTGTGAGATCATTTTTTGTGATATAAGTATATATGCGTGATAAGAGGCAATCTTTGGCTTAAGTATATAAGTATTTTTTGTGATATTTAGCTAGTTACACTGACTAGTTAACCACCAGTATAAACCCTTTTGTTAGCGTTTATCTTTAACGCTAGATACCCCTAGTTACACCCTCTGAGCCTATCTTTTTCTTTTGATAAAACCCAGAAAAAAATACAAAAAGATTTTACACTTTTAGCCTAGCCTTACCCTTAGTCAAGTCTTGGTTGGTTGCTAGCTATTTGGCAAGATGGATGTTATGTGGGAAATCATGAAAGTACGAAGAAAGTTGCAAACTCCAAAAGTAGTTATCCCAGTGAAGTCATCGCAACAATAAGATGACAAGCTTTTATGTTTAAAAAAAAAAAAAAAAAAAAAAAAAAAAAAAGAGAGAAAATAAGTCATCGCAACTATAAGGTGACAAGAATAGCCAATGAGCTATGTAATAATGTATAGTGCAATCAAGTATGGAGTTTTTCAAGAATGCATGATAGCGGTTCGAAATAGCTAGTAACATTTGGTTAGTAGACTTTGACTATTTTGTATATTCATTATTACCAACCCTTTCTAAAACATATCCCATGTCTTATCCTACCCTTTTGACTTTGTGAAATTATCAAGTGTATGGACATGTAGTGACCATCCAATCTCTTGAGGAATTAGATAACGTTGCTAGCAATCTAGTGTGTATTTTGGTGACCATCCGTTATGTGAATAGCGCGCTAGCGATCCAAGATATGCCCTAGTGACCATCCGTTATTTGGTAATGTGAGAATTCGTTGTTAGCGATCTATTATGTTTTGCATAAGGTAGTTGCACATAAGTCTAATTCAACCCTTGAAGCCTTTAAACCCGAATAAAAGCCCTCTTTGATATCTATACTTGGTGCTCATGCCATTTCGGTGTAGTTTTGTTTCTTGTACAAGCCTATGGTAATATTTAAATCATGACTGAGCAAATGAGTGTAATTCTTCTTATATACTCCACCAACCATACAAATGAGTATTTTGAGTGAATTATATTTCATTTCATTTTCGTGAGGTGTTTAGTAATGTTTATCAAGCAAGAAAATCATTTGGGTATTGTCAAACATCTCGATGCTTCAACCATAAAAGCTTAAATTGATGAATCTTACTTGTACTTGTACTTGATAGATTTGCATCACATTTTTCTAATCATACTTGTGTACCATGTGGATAATTGTTTTTATTTCTAGATTTGCTTGGGGGCAAGCAAAGTTTAAGTGTGGGGGAATATGATAACACTCAAATTGTGCATGTTTTTAGTAGTGTTATTCATGTTTTTATACATGTTATTTGGTTATATTTATATGCTTTTGTTACTAAATCGTACCAAAGTGTGTTTGCAAAGTATATGTAACCAAAAACAGGAAAAAGGAAGAAAAAGATGCAAAAATGAGGAAGAAGGAAATATTTATGATAGTGTAAGGATTTTCTTGTCAAGATCCAATCAAAAAGGCATTTCAAAGAATGAAGATTCAAGTATTCAAGTTGACAAGCCCCAAGATAATGAAAAGATCAAGTTTGGATAAAGAACCAAGGACCAAAAGGAAGGAACAAGACTGATTGTACAAATAATTGAACGACCAGGCCTTCGATGATGATCAAAAGATTTATGGGGTGTTGGGATTGCGCCAAGCTTGTTCTTAACCTGCAATAAGAAATACCAAGACACTACGTTAAGTGATTGCGCAGGGGTTGGACCCTGCGAACCACCTACGGCGTGCGAGTAAGTATGTGTGATATGATAAGTAGGTCGTAATTGAGAGTGAAGTTAACTTACATCGTCTTGGCCCGACTAAACTATTTATAGGGGAGAAATAGGACTTAGTGGGCGGTTGCACTTTGTTCGGAGATCATGGGGGCGTCCCATGATTTTGTGGTAACCGCTAGGGCTTTGTAGCCCACGATCTCTATTTTGGCGGGAAGGCCTAAAGGAAGAGGAGACATGGGTATGACCAGGTCAAGAGGGTTCTCCATTGTAGTCCCTTCGAGAGGGATACCCCGAAGGGCTTAGGGCTTCGATTGGCGGGTTCCCACATGGTAACCACTTCGTAGACGAATGGTTTTACGCCAATGAAACGTGTTAAGAGATTAACCTGGGCCTCCGAAGGGAGGGCTTGCTACAGGCTCGAAGGGGAGTCCTTCGAACCGTTCGGAGGGTACATCATCAAGCCTGATGCGTGGTTTTGCAACCTTACAACAGGTTTTTACCTCTCAAGGGATCTCAAGAGGCTTACAACCCCACCAGGCAGTGTACCTGACCGATGTAGTATAGTGTAGTGGTAAGTACGGGGGATTGATCGTTCTCCACAGGGAATAGTGTTCGTTAGGTATGAAAAACTACTCTAATAGGTCTAAGGGTGAGAGAAGATTCTTTTTGTGTTTTTATAATTTTATGAAAGCAAGTAAAATCTCGGGTTTGAAAGAGTGGGCGGAATTAGTTGCTAGTCAACTAACCCAAATTACTACGAATGCAAATAAAATAAAATAACAGAAAATGAAAATGTTGGTGAAAACTTATGTGGAGGAAAATGTGTTTACTTAGATTTCCTTACTCCCTAACTATCTTTTACCGGTTGATTAGTGTGTATTAGTTGCGTGGATGACGGGTGTATTCCTTAATACCATTCGTGGGGTGGCGTACGTACTTCCCCAACTCTACAAGCTCCTACTTCACTCCTATGTCGAGCCGGCTAGGAAGCTCCTAACATGGGATCACCAGAATTCGCTTGTGCATTAAATACAACCATAAAAACCTTTAGTACGCATTGGTTCATGTTTCTTAAGACGTTCAAGCAAGTTACCGAATAGGAAGTTAGCCAGTTTTCTTAAACCTAACATAGATGAACAATCATCCAATACAACTAACAACACACTAATAACCAATAATCAATAGCTAGGTTTCATTAGATCTAAGCAAACACAAGATAAATCTAGCCTAGCATGTTAAACAAAAGACAAGAACAAGATAGAATCAAACAACACATAGACATATTGAATGATTAATTGATAACTTATCTTCAATGTAACATGGAAGATCTCAAGGCAAAAAGCCTTGAAAAAGCTGCCAAATTCGTCTTAGGGTTTTCACACACAAAGTTCCTCAATAAGTTCCACACTAATGACAAAAAATTGCAAAACTATATATAGACTTTTAGATCTGACGGCGTCACGTTATGGAGTGTGACGCCGTCACCTCGCCGCTTTTAGGGTTCCCGGATGACCTTCTTGACGTCGTCCCTCTTTAGCTCTCAAAAATCCGTTCTGGCCTATCAAGGCTTGACGCCGTCAGATTGAAGCGTGACGCCGTCCCTCTTTAAATTAAGCCGTGACGACCTTGATCATATTAAAGCGTGACGCCGTCAGAATTCCCATGCAAATTTCACTGGCTTATCATGAGTAATTTTCACATCCACCTTTTTCTTGCCAAGCCATGACGCCGTCTGGAGTAAATCCTGACGCCGTCCAAAGTACTTTTTGGCCGATTTTGAGACTTTGTCGTTTTCTTCACTTTTATGCTCCAAAAACGTCCAAAATGCTTCCTTTTCCAGATTTCTTCTCAAAAGTACCTAAAATGACAAAATGAACGATTTAGGGCAATATTTGATCAAATAAATACGATTTAGGGCTTAAATGACCCCTTAAAAGCGGTACACTTTTCGCTTCATCAAAGCCCCCCAGTCGAAAGTGATATATACGTACAAGTATAAATTGCTTTCGACTCTCAAAATCAACATGCATTATACCTATTAAATTACACTCCCGTGCAAAAATAAATGACTAACTAAACCACGCATTTAATGCGGGCTAATGATTATCCTCCCACTTGGGCTGTAAACTCAAACAGCTTATTTAATCGGTACTAGCAAACATCACTTCAAAATTTAAATGCCCGTTTAAGATCCGTAAGATCTTCAAAGTTAGGTGTACACGTGTGCGCTTGGGATCAAAACCGTCTGGGTACATAAACCCAAAATAATTAAACCCTAGCTCATTTTACCTCCGCCCAAAATATACACATTGCTCTGCAATCTTGTGCTTCCGTTGGAATGAAAAGGTAAAATTCCCATAAACCTTCCTTGATCTTTTATTCTTTTAATATGAGCATGGCCGCTAAGCGAATTATTAGGCAACAGACCTGTACCTTGTCGAAACAAGCCTTATCTGAGTTTCTGCTTGATTACCCTATACCCTCGGAGTACAAAATCATGCTCCCTAGTAAGAAACAAAATATTTTCGATGCTCCCGCAGGGTTTGTGGGTTTGTATGTGCATGCATTCACTCAATCGAATCTTAGGATACCCATTCATCCCTTGATTTTAGAGTTTCTACAATACTATCAGGTGCATATTTCTAGGTTAAACCCTTTTGGTCTTGCTAAGTTGACCACTTACATCGTAATGTGTAAAGCGTATGGATATGAACCCACATTAGAGGTGCTTAGGGGTTTTGTGAATCTCTATCCTGGTGGAGATTGGGTAACCATTGCCAAAAGGGGTGAACATGACGTACCTGTTCTTGTGACGAAACCCTTTTCAAATATTAGAAACTGGAAAGGACAGTTTTTCTATGTTGAAAGTACCATCATACCTCCTGAGTATCCAGCATTGTTGGATGAAGCAAACATGTATGATGAGAAGAAGTACAATGACCCTCTTCCATATGAGATAAGGAGCTACCCCTTGTACCAGCGGCTTGCCCGCCACCCTGCGAATGTCCAGACGTTTCCAGAGCCTATATTGTACATGGCTGGTTTAAGTGACAGCTGGGACGGGTCTCCGTCATCACCTGAAATTATTTGTGAAGGACAAAGTATGTACAATTCTTATTTTCTTAGAATAAATAACTTATCTGCTGATATTCATCTCCTTTTGCGTTTGTTTTTGCAGAAATGGCTTTCAAAAACTTCGTTGTCGCAGGTGGTGCAAAGGAAGTAAGCTTCATTCCAAAGGATCCCAAAGATATCAGCTTCGGAGTAGGATCTCCGTCTATATCTGTGAACAATAATGATGTTGATGTTTCCCCACCTAAACCTCTTGCTGTGCTTCCCCCGATCAAGCCCCTTAATACTGAGGAAACCCCCCAACTTGTGGAGGATGTTGGTGACTTTGATGATACTCCTTCCGGGAGTGACCAGCTGAAGATCGTAGGGTCTTCTGGTATTGCTGATAGAGTTCGGACTAGGAAAGGTACCAGTGCGAAGGCTGCCCCCAAGAGGAAATTGAACATTCCCACTCCTACTTCTAGAACAACAAAGCAGAAAACAGAGAAGTCACGGGGGAAAGCCATTATGTATTCCACTGAAGACATTGTTGATGATGATGACATTTATGGTAAGTAAAGCATTCCTGACTCTCTGCTTCTCAATGTGGTACGTATCTTATGATGATGTTTTATGTAGGGTTGCCAAACACCAAGGAATTGCCGAATGCCCTTTCCTGCCGATTATTGGTTGAAAATGTCACCCCTGTTTCCTGGAGGAGATCTTTGGGCGAGATGTCTATTGAGAAGCTGTGTGATCTTCATGATAAAAGCTATACTAGGCAGGCTATGCTGGATAACCATTTGAACTTCCGTACAAGGGAGTTAATCAACAAGGTCAAAGATGCTAAGGAGGAGGTTGCAGTTGTTGTTGCTAGGGGGGAGGATAGAGAAAAGAAATATGTTGAGTTGGAGGCCAGGTGTGATGCAGCCATGGCGGATTTTGAGAAGCACCCCAGATACGAGGCCCTGCGTGCCAAGATGAGCAGTCTCGAAGGACAGCTCAAAGAGTCGCAAGGTAGGTTAAAGATGGAAGAGGCCCAGACTGCTGGATATAAGACTCAGATTGTAGCTCTAGAGTCTAAATGTACTGGTCTGGAAACTAAGAGGGCTAGGCTGAAAGAGAATGAGATCAAGCTTTGTCAAGATATGGATGGGCTGAAGCTTGAAAGCAAAAACTTGAAAAAAGATAGGGCTGGGGTGGTCTCGAAGGTTGTCCCTTATATTGCTATGGATTTATACCATAGTGATGAGGTGGGAGCAGTTTTGGGGAAGCTGGTGAATGCAGCCATATTCTATGGTAAGTGCACAACTCTGGAGGAAATAGCCGAAACAAAGAAACCAGTTGTGTTGTTGGAGGTGCCTTACTACCGTCCGAATTCTGAGAAAGAATATGATGAAGCTGGGAATGCATTCACTACAGTAGAGTACCCGTTTCTTGCCGAAGCCACCAATGACCCTTTAGCCTCAGTTGAAGATCTCCTATCCAAAAAGCCCAAGAGTGTCCAGCCTCCCTCTCCATCCAAAAGAACCATCTCTGAGAAGCCTCCGTCTGCAGCTCATCAAGAGGATCCTAACTCTTCCAAGAACATTTGAAGGTTGCCATGTTGGCAATAATTTAGTCAGTAAGGGTGGCATGTACCCTTTTTAAACAATGTCCTTTGTGTTAAGGCATGTGCCTTTATGTTTGAACAATTTATCTTTTATGTGTCAGGGCTTCGACTCGGACTTCAGACAATTTGCTTGGATGTTTTAACGTTGGCTGTGACTATGTGTAGCCATATAAATGCCAAATTAGGGAATTATGTCCCAGTTTTGATATCATGTTTGTCTTCTCTTACACTTATATACAAGCGTAAATATACAACCTAAGGTTATAACCTTATTGTGTGTATTTTGGACCAAGATTTTTAGCAATCGTATAATTTGACTGCGACAGAGGGTCGCGACCCACTCCGTCTTTATCCTTAAGTTGCAGAGGGCTTATAATACCCTAAGACTTTATAGGAAAGTTAATGTGAATTGAAATGGATGTTTTTCGTGTACAAGACATGTGCCTTGCTTCATCCTTCGACATTGAAACTTTTAAAGTACTTGGTTGAGCAAATCTTTGTTGTATAAAACGAAACAAGAGATTTTGAGGGAAATTTGTCATATCATTAAGTGGGTAGGGAGAATTACATCATTTTAAGAAATGAACACTAAGGCACCTACCATTAATGCTTCTTTCCCATGTGAGAAGAATGCATTACATGAAATTGAAAAACAACTAAGTGCTTTTAAGAGAGTAAGTCTTACGTATAAAACTTACGAAAGCTAGTGTCCAAATCTTCGGGCTCGTATGCTTTGTTTTCGCGGCATTTTTCTTTGACAATGGGCCCTTCGACTTGGCTTTGCTCTCATTTATCCGAAGGATATATTCTTGTATGCCTTCAAGATTCTGGGTAAACTATCTACCCACTCATACTGATATTGTCCTATCTTTGTCTCGATTTCAATAACAATATCCTTGTCAACACAAGTGAAAATTTGCTTCACATTCAGGCTTTCGCAGAAAGATGGGAACACCCCTTCGGCAAAGTGTTTCCCTTTGTAATAAGTGATGACTTGTGGGACTCCAAATCTGCAAATTATGTGTTCCCAAATAAACTTTTCCATATGCTTACCTGCTATTGATGCCAAAGGCTTGGCTTCAACCCATTTGTTGAAGTGATCTACAGCTATGACCAAGAATTGTGCTCCTCCAGGAGCTATTGCTAGGGGTCCGATTATGCTGACTCCCCATTGGCGGAAAGGTCTTGTTGATGTGATAGAAGACGCGTCATACTCTAACGGATTCCGAGCTTTTGAGTGTACCTGACATGTCTCGCATGCTTTGATCACTTCCGTTACGTCTTCCAATATAGATGGCCAGTAGTATCCCCATTTTGTTACTTTCGAAGCAATGGATCGAGGGCCTACGTGCTTTCCACAAGAATCTACATGAATATTATAGAGAATGCTCGAAGCCTGTTTCAGTCCTACGCAACGAAGCCATGGAGATAAAAAGGATCTCCTGTATAGATTGTCCCCAATAAGTCTATATTGGGGAGCTTTGGTCCGGATCTTTCGAGCAAGCTTAAGATCTTCTGGCAGACTACCACTGATCAAGTATTCCCTGATAGGAGTCATCCAATTGTTGCCTTTGTCAGATGCTTCGTCTTGTGTAATTGACCTATGGGCCAATACTTCTACTAAAACTTCCTCGGGCAGATGAGCGAAAGCCATTACAGATAGCTTGCTTAGGGTATCTGCCTTCTTGTATTGGCTTCTTCGAATATGTGTTATCTCATATAGTTCGAATCCCTGGAGAAACTTTTTAGCTATATCCAAATATTTTTTGATGGTGGGCTGCTCTGCTACATAGGAGCCCTTGATTTGGTTGGTGACTAGTTGCGAGCTTACAAAAACGGAGAGGTTATTAGCGTCCAAGCCCTTTGCTAGTCGAAAGCCAGCTAACAAAGCTTCATACTCTGCTTCATCGTTTGTAGCCTTAAACTCAAAACGTAATGCGTAAGCGTATTCCTTTTGTTCCAGACTAACTAGCATTAAACCTGCTCCTGAACCATCAGAACTTGAGGCTCCGTCTGTGTACAATTTCCACCCCTCCTTCGTCTTTGGGGGCTTCTCCTTAGGAATTTCTTTATCTTGGCTAGATCCGGAAGGTGTTTCAGCGAGAAAGTCTGCAAGTACCTGACCTTTGACGGAGTTTCGACCCTTGTACTCTATCTCACATTCTCCCAATTCGATAGCCCATTAAGCTACCCTTCCTGATTTCTCAGGCTTCGACAGTATCTGCCTAATAGGCTTGTCAGTCAATACCGTGATGGGATGAGCTTGAAAGTATCTTTGAAGGCGTCTTGCAGCATAAACCAAGGCTAGGATTAGCTTTTCCAACTCCGGATAGTTTAATTCAGCTCCTTGCAGAACCCTGCTAACGAAGTATATAGGGACTTGTTTCTTTTCCCTTTCGGCTAGGAGCACCGCACTGATGCTTTCGAATGATGTCGCAATGTACATGAACAACACTTCGCCTTTGATTGGGGCTGTAAGTGTTGGTAAGATTTCCATAAATTCCTTTAGCTTTTCGAAGGCTGCTTCCGCCTCACAACTCCATTGGAAAGTCTTTTTATCTGTACACCCCTTGAGTGTTTTGAAGAATGGTAGAGACCGATATGCCCCTTTCGACAAGAACCTGCTTAGTGCCGCAAGCTTCCCATTGAGGCTTTGAACTTCTTTTAGTGACTTCGGAGCTTGAAGGTCAGTGATGGCTTTTACCTTCGAAGGGTTAGCTTTAATCCCTTGTTTAGTGATCAAATGCCCCAATAATTGTCCTTCCTCCATGCCAAAAGAACACTTCTTAGGGTTAAGCTTCATATTGATTGCCCGCAATTGATCGAAAGTCTCTTGGATGTCGGAGAGAAGGTCCTCTTCGGTTCTGCTTTTTATTACCATGTCATCAACGTAGGCTTCCAAGTTCCTCCCAATTTGCTTGTGGAAGGCTTTATCTACTAGCCGTTGGTAAGTTGCCCCTGCGTTCTTCAGACCGAAGGGCATTTTCTTGTAGCAATAGACAGCCTTTCCTGTGTAGAAGGCTGTCTTTTCTTCATCTTCCTCCGCCATTTGTATTTGGTGATACCCTTTGTAGGCATCCAGAAAACATTTCAGACGGAACCCTGAGAGAGATTCGACCTTCCAATCGATTTCTGGTAGAGGGTAGCAGTCCTTCGGGCAAGCTTTATTGATGTCGGTGAAGTCAACGCACATACGCCACCCTCCGTCACTTTTCTTTACCATGACTGGGTTGGCAACCCAAGTTTGGTATTTCACTTCCCTGAGAATTCCTGCTCGCACAAGCTCATCCACCTCTTTGCAAGCAGCTGCATTTCTTTCTGGTGCCAGGCTTCGTCGCTTCTGCTTAATTGGTTCAATGTGCTTGAACTCGTTAAGCTTATGTTCTGTTTAATTGGTTCAATGTGCTTGAACTCCTGTCATGTCTGAATATGTCCATGCGAACACATCTTTGTTGGCTTTGAGTAGCTTCTCCAGGTCTGCTTTGAAGTTAGCAGGGAGTTGCTTTCCGATTACCACCGTTTGCTCTGGATAGAGCTCATTTATCACAATACGCTCTTCGGCATCCGTACAACTTAGAATAGCCTTCGGAGGCTCCTCCGGACTTTCTCTAATCTTTTTGCCACTGTCTCCCACTTGTCCTTGACTGTAACTGGAGAACACGGTTCCTATCCCATAAGGTGTATGGAACTTTACCGCTGCATGTATAGTGGAGACTACGATACCCATCTTTTGCATGGCGGTCCTTCCTATCAGCAAGTTGTAAGGAGAGTTGGACCTTACGATAGCGAACATGAGGGTTTCGGTCCTTGCGAGCTTGCCTTCTCCAATTGTTATTTCCAATGGAACTTCTCCCAGAGGCCACAAATGTTCACCAAAAAATCCCACCAAAGGTATCTTCGAATCAACCCACTGCGACCTGATCGAAGGCTTGAGCTTAAGAAAACAATGCTCAAAAATGATTTCACAGGAGCTTCCACAGTCCATATAGGCTCTATTCACTTCTCGGTTGGAAATGAGGACTTTGATGACTACTGGATCATTTGAAGGGACTTGGCCCGCAAGAGGAGGAAAAGTTACTTCTCCTATTGCATTACCCTCCTGCTCCATTACCTTTCTTTTCAAGCTGGCTTCGCCCCAACGAACCATGAGTATTGGGGCTTCGAGAGGAGTAGTATCTTTAGCCAATTGAGTGTCGGTCATCTTTTCCTTTCCCTTCTTTATACCTTTCACCAAGTGTGCCAATTGCCCGGACTTCACAGCCTCTTCTATCTGTTTCTTTAACTCTCTACAACTGTTCGTATCATGACCATAATCTTCGTGAAAGTGACAATACTTGCTGGTATCCCTGTTTTTGCCCTTACTTGTCATACGAGGGGGTGCTTCGAAGGCCTTAGCAGCCCTCTCCGTAGCAAGTATTTCCTTTGGAGACTTGGTTAGACTGCTTAACAAACCGTGGTTAGGGCCTTTGTTGTACGGAGAAAACCTGTCTCTGTTCTTGTTCTTGTTCTTTGACCCTTCCCACGAAGAATGTTTCGAAAACTTGTTGTTGTTGTCTCTGTCTATAGGAGCCCCATTAGTGGATACCTCTTTCGCTTTGATCCAAGTATACGTCTTTTCCATTAACCCTTTATAAGTTGTCGGAAGGTCAGTGGAAAAGAATTCCACCAAACTCTGATTTCGAAGACCATGTACGAAACCCGAAATACGCTGATCTTCATGAAGACCCAAAATCTGCAAAGTCTCATCGGTGTACCTAGTAACGAAGGCCCTTGTGCTTTCGTTTTCCTTTTGTTTGATGTTGTGCACCGTTAAATGAGTCCTTGTGAACTTCTTTTGCTGACTGAAGTGTGATCGGAACTTAGCCTTAAGATCATCAAGATTGACGATGCTACCGGGCTTTTGCCCATTCCACCAAATAAGAGCAGAATCCTGTAGGGTGTATGTAAACATATGACAGGCCACCGGCATAACCCATTTTTGCATTTTGATAGCCCCTTCGAACAAATGTAAGAAATTGTCTGGATCCCCCTTCCCATCAAAAGTCCTAAAGTGTTAAGGCATTTTCAACCCATCAGGCAATGGGTAATCTTCTATCCACCTAACGAAGGGTGTAGCTGAACCCATATGGTCTAAGTATAGGCAATTGTAAGGTGGTGCATACATGGGAACAATATTGTAGGGATTGTTGTTTGGGGGCATTCCCATAGGAGTTTGACTTGGGTAGGACTGGTAAGGTGTATTCATGGCAAACGGATAACCGTTTCCCATGGCATACGGAGGGTACGCCATAGGATGCCCGAAGGGTATGCTCCCATAAGTTTGAGGGAGGCTTGGGTTATTAGGCTGTCCATTTACTGGAGGATATAAATTTTGAGGATAAGACTGAGTTTGGAACGAGGGGTACATACCATTGGGAGGAAGATTTCCTCTCATATTAATTGTAGGCGGATTGCCTTCTACACCTGATGCGTGAGAAGGCTGCAACGGAACCCCAGCTTCAGTCCTTCCAAGATGAGCTGCTAGCAATGGAGGCAAAGTCACCCCCACTTCTTCCCTTCGTTGGCTCCTACCATTGGAGCCTTCGGTAACCACCCCTTATCTCCTTGTCGGAGCCCTCTCGGGGACTCCTTCGAAACCAACGGACCTTCTGCTTAGCCTTCGACTGACTGGAGACCCAATCCTTAAGGCCGATAGAGTTGCTCCTTGGGTCAGAGGCCTAGGTTCCATCTCCATTTCTTCATCATACTCATCACTTGAGTATTCCAACTCTCTTCGCATCTTAGCATTCCTGACTTGCCTCTTACGAGCCCTTAGGAGGGATTCCAACACTTCGTGGTTGGCTTTGACAAAGGTTGGGCTAATAATGGGCTCCAGATTGGCTGATGTCGAAGCATGATGGTTGGGTGTTGTTTCTGGGTGAGAACGTGTTGTGAACGTGGAGGCGGTTATTGGGGGAAGGTTGTTAGAGTCATTGACTGGTATTGGCACCAAGGTCGAGAAACCCGGTGGGGGAGTATCTTCTCCCCTTGATCCATGCCGGAATAATAGTGAAAGTAGTTGGTTGGTTATAAGCTTGGAAATAACGAGACCAATTGTAGCGGTCCCACGGATGGCGCCACTGATTGTACAAATAATTGCACGACCAGGCCTTCGATGATGATCAAAGGATTTATGGGGTGTTGGGATTGCGCCAATGATGAAGCGAAAAGTGTACCGCTTTTAGGGGGTCATTTAAGCCCTAAATCGTATTTATTTGATCAAATATTGCCCTAAATCGTTCCTTTTGTCATTTTAGGTACTTTGGAGAAGAAATCTGGAAAAAGGAAGCATTTTGGACGTTTTTGGAGCATAAAAGTGAAGAAAATGACAAAGTCTCCAAAGCTGCTGGAAAATTACACGTGACGGCGTCAAGGATTGCTCCTGACGGCGTCACGGCTTGGCAAAAGAGGTGGATATGACAAATACACGTGACGCGCCAGAAAGTTTTACTATGGAAGTCTGACGGCGTCACCCTTTAAGGTGATCAAGGCTGTCACGGTTTAAGTTAAAGAGAGACGGCGTCAAGCACAATTGTGACGGCGTTAACCCTTGACGCGCCAGAGAGGATTTTGGAGGATTAAAGGGGGACGGCGTCAAGAAGGCCATCAAGAAACCCTAACCGCGGCGAGGTGACGGCGTCAAGCTCTATAACGTGACGCCGTCAGATCTGTTTTCCTATATATACTTTCATAATTTTTAGTCATTGGTGTGCAACTTTGTGAGGAGAAACCCTAGACGAATTTTCTGCCATTTTTAAGGGTTTTATACCCTTGGATCTCCCATGTTTAATTGAAGATAAGTAATCAATTAATCATTCAATATGTCTATGTGTTGTTTGATTATATCTTGTTCTTGTCTTTTAATTAACATGCTAGGCTAGATTTATCTTGTGTTTGCTTAGATCTAATGAAACCTAACTATTGATTATTGGTTATTAGTGTGTTATTAATTGTATTGGATGATTGTTTATCGATGTTAGGCTTAAGAAAACTGGCTAACCTCCTATACGGTAACTTGGTTGAACGGCTTAAGAAACATGAACCAATGCGTACTAAGGTTTTTATGGTTGTATTTAATGCATGAGCGAATTCTAGTGATCCCATGTTAGGAGCTTCTTAGCCGGCTCGACATAGGAGTGAAGTAGGAGCTTGTAGAGTTGGGGAAGTACGTACGCCACCCCACGATTGGTATTAAGGAATACACCCGTCATCCACGCAATTAATACACACTAATCAACCGGTAAAAGATAGTTAGGGAGTAAGGAAATCTAAGTAAACACATTTCTCTCCATATAAGTTTCACAACCTTTTCATTTTCAGTTATTTTATTTTATTTGCATTTGTAGTTATTTGGGTTAGTTGACTAGCAACTAATTCCGCCCACTCCTTCAAACCCGAGATTTTACTTGCTTTTATAAAAATATAAAAATACAAAAAAGAATCTTCCCTCACCCTTAGACCTATTAGAGTAGTTTTTCAATCCTAACGACACTATTCCCCTAGAGAACGATCAATCCCCCGATACTTGCCACTTCACTATACTACATCGGTCAGGTACACTGCCTGGTGGGGATTGCAAGCTTCTCGAGATCCCTCGAGAGGTAAAACCTGTTGTAAGGTCGCAAAACCACGCATCAGCCAAGCTTGTTCTTAACCTGCAATAAGAAATACCAAGACACTACATTAAGTGATTGCGTAGGGGTTGGACCCTGCGAACCACCTCCGATGTGCGAGTAAGTATGTGTGATATGATAAGTAGGTCGTAAATTGAGAGTGAAGTTAACTTACATCGTCTTGGCCCGACTAAGCTATTTATAGGGGAGAAATAGGACTTAGTGGGCGGTTTCACTTTGTTCGGAGATCATGGGGGCGTCCCATGATTTTGTGGTAACCGCTGGGGCTTTGTAGCCCACGATCTTTATTTTGGCGGGAAGGCCTAAAGGAAGAGGAGACGTGGGTATGACCAGGTCAAGAGGGTTCTCCGTTGTAGTCCCTTCGAGAGGGATACCCCGAAGGGCTTAGGGCTTCGATTGGTGGGTTCCCACATGGTAACCACTTCGTAGACGAATGGTTTTACGCCAATGAAACGTGTTAAGAGATTAACCTGGGCCTCCGAAGGGAGGGCTTTCTACAGGCTCGAAGGGGAGTCCTTCGACCCGTTCGGAGGGTACATCTTCAAAGACAAACAACAAAAGTTCACAAAAAGAGAAAGCAGCAGTGCTCCATCCGATCAGAGGCTGCCCGCAACCGATTCGGATGGAGGCTAATTCTGAAGACCAACCGATCGGTTGGCCATAATACCGATCGGTTGGATGTTGTCTGATTTTCCAAAACTTCATCATTAAGATTCCTATCCTTATGTGCACGATTCCAAAGCCTTCTATCGAGCATTCTAGACTATTCTATCTGCTTGGAAGCCAAGTTGAACCATTAATAACCCTAGGCTTGAGAATAGTATAAATAGAACCATTTGTGAGGAGTTTTAGATACACCTTTTCAATAAACCTCATACCAACTCTCATACAATCATCAAGATACTCTCTCAAAAGTCCTAATTCGTTCTTAGAAGTTCAGGAAGCTTTGAAGGTTCAAGAAGTCAACATTTGGAGGTTAAAACATCAAGAAGTCAACACCAATACTTTGGGTATCATTACCTTATCATTTGTAATCTATTTCCAATCATTGTAAGACTTTCAATTATGGTTTCTAATGTTCAAATTTCTGAGTTTATGTTCATGTTTGCTATGAGTGGCTAGTGCCTTTGTGCACTTGCTTAGATGATGTGTGTTACTTATTGATTTGCGTATGATTGTGATAACATGTTTTAATTCAATTTCAAGTTGATTCTAAGATCCAATTGTGATTAAGTTTTGTAGTGACATTTGTTGATCAAGTTTAACTAGTTGCTAATAATTTTAAGGGTCGAAAGAACTATTGTTATTCAACTAGTTATAATCATTTGTCTATGAATGATTGTTTTTACCCATTATTCTTGATTAAACAAAGAAATTTAATTGTGGTTGTAATAAGAATGCTTTTGTCTATCAAAATAGGATTGATTGTAAACCATTTCAAGGGTCGAAAGATTAATAGTTTACTATCAATTGTGACCTTTTGTCTATGACCGGTTAACTTTTGTATTGACCAGTTTCTAAGCTTATTTGATAAAACAAAAGACTATTTTTGTGTTTAAGGTACACCAACTTATGAACATTGAATTGATCTTGAATTGATTGGTTAAACTTAATGCTTGTTTTTATAAACTAAAATCTTGACGAAGGTTTAATTTCTAGAAACAATAGATTAGTTCACCAAGCTAATTATCATAACCAACATGTTATCCTAAGTTATCACAATCATGCTTTTCAAGAGTAGTGCATTAGTCTAAGCAAGTGTAGTTTTAATCATTTGAATTATTATATTACATCATTGCTTGTTTAAGAGATTCACTTCTAGTAGCTTACAATTCGATTCACTACACAAATCCTGCGAACGATCCCGACTTACCATCATAATCTTGCTATAATGGACAAGTTCACTTGCTCATATGTGTTGTTTCTAGATTCGGTAATTCGACCTTTTTAAATTTAAAACTTGTATAAGGATACTCTGCGGAGAAAAGTCTGTCATACAAAGGTGCGAACTTGGTGTCAGCCTCCATATCAAGATCATCCACCTCGGCCAGAACCTTAGCCAAATCCTCTGGCGAGCGATCCAACGACACACCCTCTAAAAATCCGGATTGGGAGGACAGGCTAAAGGGGGCCGCCAAATGTTGTTTATATTCATGACTGTTTAAAAGTCGGCGGACCACCTCCGGAATGACATCCTTCACTACCTTAAACCGTTCCATCTCCGTTCGGCCCACTCGGGCAACCAGATCTTTCTTCTCTAGATGAAGCGCTGAGTTCTCCTTCTTCTCCTCCTCACATAACTTGGCCTTGAGCGTACCCAACTCAGCCTCCAAAGCACTGATCTGTTCCGCAGCAACCTTTCTTTCTCATCCACTAGCTTCTCTAACTCCGACACGCGACCCATCAGCTCCGACTCCTTCACCATACAGTTAGAGTGCTCAGTCATCAGCTGTTTAAGCTCTTCTCCCCCTGCCCAACACTCCCACATTGCTGATGGGCCCGATACAACTCGCTGTGCTCATTGAGGAGGGTCTCAAACCGGAACAGGAGGTCCGACTGAGCTGTGGCTCCCATGCCCAACAACTTCCAGGCCCTCTGAGCAGCCTCCGCATCACCCAAGCTCTCAAGATATGACTCCTCCCGGGGAGTAGGCAGGTTCAACATCAAGTCTCAACAAACTTTCCACCTAGTCACACGGTCGTCCTTCCTGACCTTCCACCCCGGTACAAACAAAGCTTCCGGTTCATCATCCCCAGTGACCTTTTTCCTTCCCACAGCCAGAAGCGGCGGCGGAGGAACCCCCTGAAAAAAGGAACGAACAACACGGTTATTATATATATATCTACATAAATTATATAACAGGATGCGTATGACGTCATCAAATGCAGGATTGATGAATAAGCGCTGGATTGATGAGTAATCATGCTCTTATTCCACCTAAGCAGTCCACCTAAGCAAGATTTGACCAAATTTTCGAAGGTTTGACCTTTAAATCCGAAATTTTAAAAAATGACCATAGTGAGATTCGAACATGCATCTTTAGGTAAACATGGAAACGTCTCAACCAATGGAACCAAGCCATTGATTGTGATGAAGCACCTAAAACAAAAAAGATATACTAGACAAAAGAGCAATTTAAATTATCAAGCATATCTTTTCCTTAAATATAGTTCTGCAATATTAATTATATGAGATAATTAGGAGAATCTCTACAAGTTAGCCAACCCTAATCAAAACATACAGGAAAAAAATATGCACTTCATTCATAATATACTTTTTCTTCTAATGTTCGGTTTACAATTTTTTTTCCTTCATCACAGTTTGCAACCATGAATGCTTGACATCTCATGTAATGTTTCTTTGATCTATTAATTAAAATTATGCATTATTCTAATTAAATATAACAACTCTTTTTCTTCATCACAGGTTTGCAATATTTTTAGTTAATATCCACCTTTTATTCATTGATCACACAAAACCATCATCTAATTCCTTTTTTTTTTTCTCTAATGCTCATCTACTGACTTTTTTAGGTGTTCATGTATTAGAGCCAATTAATTATAATTTGCCAGGTTTGTGAGTTGTTATTTTATAGAAAATAAATTGATTCATTTGTTTGATTGTGAACAGGTTATTGGGTACTCCTCTTCTTATTTGGATTATTGTTATTTATTTGTTTCATTAATACTGCTGGCTCAAGAAAGTTAATACTGTTAGCTTTATCGGATATATTGTTAGTACTGCCAGCTTTGTCTAGCATGCAATTTTTTTTATTACTCTTTATTCATTTATCTTTTATTTTTATTTATTTTTTTATTTTTTGTTTTTTTTGTTTTGTGGTTTGTGAATTAGGCTTATTGAGAGACTATTCATGGCGATAACTATTGATTACATACCCATTAATATCTAATCAGGTATATTTGATTTCCAATAAGTTTCTTTATTTTGATTATAAAAGCCAAATGCATTGTGTGTGGACCTCATACACCAATCAAAGCGGATGGTTCTTCTTCATCAGATGTGGTTTTGGGGTCAAGGATCGCAGCTATGGATCAGTTCATCTGCAAGCTGCAAAGTAAGTTGCTTAATCCTTACTCTTCAGTCCAAATTTCCTTAAAAAAACCACCTTTTAAAACCTTTTATATAAGCTCATAAGCCCAAGCTTATAAGCTTATCCAAACACTAAAAAATAGAAGCTTATTTCAGTTATATAACCTAATAAGCTCATAAGCCCTCCAAAAAAGCTAAGCACAAAAACCCGCTTAGAATTTCGGTTAACCTTGGCATGGTTCTAATATTTTCTCTATTTTGCTGTTGTTTGTTTCCTATAATATAGCTCAATACTGATATAAGTGTGCTTATGGACGTGCTCAATGAGATAAACTGTCTTCTAGGAAGAACAGTAAGTATTGCTGCTATTAGTCAATTATACATTCTTTTAGCAACAAGGTGTTCCCAAAACACAATCAAACTGACTTGACTGTATATTCGAGCTTGCCTTAATAACAAAAAAATATGTCAAATAAGGGGAAAAAAAATCATACTCAGTAAGTTATAGAACCCATAACTTAGAAATAACTATCATTATAGCATTCTTAGTATTCAATATTCAAACTTTAATCTAATTGCTGCTATCTGAGACCTAATTGGGATCATGCACCTTATTCTTCGGATGTAGAAATCGCATAATGGCCAGTTCTATCTAAATGTATCTTAGTTAAGTAAAAGGTATTATCAACAAGCTTACTTTTTAGCAAGTCGCAAATTAAGTAAAAGGTATTATCAACAAGCTTACTTTTTAGCAAGTTGGACAGCATCTTCAACCAATTGGTTTATGAGGTTATTAGGTTTGAGCTTTTATACTTGATTACGGGTTCATTTTAATGTGGAAAAGATCAAGAACTCACGTTTTTAGGTTTATGAGGTTATTAGGTTCGAGCTTTTATAATTGATTAAGTACGTAAGGTAAAACTGATAAGCTCTTTGATAACTGAAAAGATGAGCTTATAATTTTTTTGCATGATTAATGGATGCTTTTAAGAATTTTAATGTTTAATTTTAAGCTATTTGTTGATGCACTGTTATTGTAGGTATGAGCGAGAGATTAAAAGAACTTCAGTTTCCTGAACATGTTATCAATAAATTCAATAACCCCATTTCTGAAACGTGGTTCTCTAATTTATGTTCAAGTGTTAAAATTGTTGTATATATAATAAAAATTTTGAAAAGCGTCTGCTGGTGCGTTGAATGCCCTGGCTTTGCATTCCAGCAACTTGATTACTGGCAAATACTGATTTGTAACATGTTACAAATAAATATCTTACATTACATTTACTTTGCTTTCGCTGTCTATGTATTGTTACTGCAGTTTCTAAGCAAAGAAAATGGCAGAGCCTTACTGGCATAAGGTAAAAGATAGATACATGACCTCGATACTTTTGGTGCGTTCCTGTTGTGTTATTCAGTAACACTTTAGGTCTTGCAGTTAAAGGTTCATAGTTTATACCGGGCGTACTATATTGTGAGAATGTCAACGAAAGGTCTTCAAATGGTAAAGCCTTCAGTTATGTGCATGCTGATAGTGTCAGTCAAGGTAATAGTTTTTTGTTTATTTATTTTTTTGATTTCGGTTTTAATGTATCAGTCAATGTTGTCCTAACCATGCTGACATTTTTCGGTTTTCATAATTACAAAGTCGTGTGTACAAGGATAGCGTATATGTGTAATGTATAGGAAAGTTGGTGACTGTAATGTAATGATATTTGCAGATGACGTGTAGCAAAAAAATTTCATCTGATTCTTTTAAAGATTGTAGGGATCCATGACAGTTGGTGACTGTAATATAATGATATTTGCAGATGACGTGTAGCACAATCCATGTGAAATACTTGAAAAGAAATTGCTTGGGAAGATCAAGTAACTTGGTTTACAGGTATGCTAAAACAATAGAACTGAGTGAACTCATGAAATTGGATTCATGGGAAGATCAAGTAACTTGGTTTACAGGTATGCTAAAACAATACTTGAAAAGAAATTGCTTGGGATGATTGATATCTATTTGATAGTAATCAAATAACTAAAAGGATAAAATACCTCTCAGTAGTACTCCATATGTCCTTAACACGTTTGGAACAAATACCTAATACACCCCTGCATACTACTCCCTCCAATTGTTTCAACACCATTTTATAATAGAAGTCCTTAGCTATATGCCTATATTTCATATACCTGCAATACCCCTCAAAAGTGCTCCGTTCATCAAATTGTTTTTATTTGCTTTTTTTATATGCTGAGTTTGCTGGCCACTAAAATAGAAAAACAGAACCATTGAAGTCGGAACTTATTGTGTATGTTTAGTGTACCCTGTTGCAATACACAGGTATCTCATTAGGTGTTAGAGCGCTTTTTAGACATATTCCTTGACATCGTTAACACTGATATCTCTTCAGAAGTTAAGTACGTGAAGGAGGGAGGTTCTGTTTCATGATTTTAGTAACCCCTAAATACTACTCCCTCCAATTGTTTCAACACCATTTTATAATAGAAGTCCTTAGCTATATGCCTATATTTCATATACCTGCAATACCCCTCAAAAGTGCTCCGTTCATCAAATTGTTTTTATTTGCTTTTTTTATATGCTGAGTTTGCTGGCCACTAAAATAGAAAAACAGAACCATTGAAGTCGGAACTTATTGTGTATGTTTAGTGTACCCTGTTGCAATACACAGGTATCTCATTAGGTGTTAGAGCGCTTTTTAGACATATTCCTTGACATCGTTAACACTGATATCTCTTCAGAAGTTAAGTACGTGAAGGAGGGAGGTTCTGTTTCATGATTTTAGTATCTGAGTGAGAACAAGCACTTACTTTAGGAAGAGTCAAGAGAATCCAAAGTAAACTTTTAAACCTTTATAGATGAGAGATATGAGCACATCAAGCTTGAAGAGCTACGCGAAAATTTAACTGATGAAATTGAATGCAACAATGAAGAAGTCACCGCTAAGGTCTTTGATTTAAATGCCAATATGCAATATTATGTATTAACTAAACCTTTTGATTCGTTAATTCTCTATTGCCACTGACAAAGAACTGAAATCACTCTTATTACTATATTGATATCCCACTTAAAAAAAAGGTCATTACTGAGTGGCATATGTTGTATAGTGGCCAACTGGACTATGACAAACCATGACACTTTGTGCTAAGTAAAAACTGTTATGGCTACTGCTACCTAAAGGGGTGTTTGGTTACTGCTGGCTAAAGGGGTGTTTGGTAAATAATTCAATGTATTTATGCATTCAACCAACTGAACAATGTTCCTTATGTATAATTGCAGATTCAAAAGAAGAAAGGGTTCTTGCTTGGTCTTCAGCGTGTGTCATCAAGCACCATTAATTTGGGAATACAAAGTGGAACTCCTGTTTTGCTTCTACATGGATTCTTTATGGTGAGTTATACAAGTCAGCATTTGAGCCCATTAATGTTAGACAAGTTTAGGTTATAACTGGGATAAAAATACGTTACATGTCATTCCTACATATTGCATAACCTCATGTTTAGGTTGCAAATGAATACAAACTAAGCATAAGAGGCCTATAAGAAAGATTAAATTGACTCACAAACGTGAAAATAAGTACGCATAAACGGGTGAGAGAAAAAGAATGTATTAATATGAGGAATGCTAAATGAAAGAAGTGTGAACAGATTTCCAAACATGTGTATGATTAAATGAGACTGTTATGTGTCCATTAGATATTTCTGCATTTACCTTAATATGGGTCAGTTTTGAGTTTTGTTAAGTAGTAGATTATTCGTAAATGAATTTGTGAACATGGCAGCGATGAAAACTACTGGCAGTCATGGGCATAACAGTTTTTACTTAGCACAAATCTGAAGACAGCCCAATGGCAGCACTTGATAATGAAGATGTTCAGAATAGGTACAAAAGCTTCAAGCAGTTTATTAGCTTTTGCAGCCACTGTATGTACAATCGATCAAAAACAAACCAAGATGGATCTTCTTTTTTTCCAGGCTACTGAACATTGAAAATGCAAGGAGGAAGCATAATGTTTCAAAGAACCATAATCACGAGACTGCACCAGGTTTATCTGATGAGCATTTGTCAACAATTGTTCAAATACAGTCAGATACATGTTACTTGAATTTTTTTCTTTTGTACCAGACGGGTCAATTTCAAGTTTTTAACCCATTTATATGGTAAAGGGTTCAGTTAGGCTGTTATTTGATACCAATTGGTGGTCAAAAGGTGTAGGACATTCTAAATTATTATTAGAAAAAAAGCATCTTATAATTCTAATCTTATAGGCTTTTGTGATCACAAGTAATCACTTAGTAAGATAATACATAAAAAGATTGTTACATCATATTATATTAAACTGCTGCATCATATTATCTTAACTATTCATCCTTACATTTTGTAGTGGTTCGTGGGTGGTTGGCTCGAAAACATTTTAATCACTTGCAAAGATGGAAAAAGTCATCCCCTGGTAATTTGAGAAGCAGGCCAAGATCTCATACTCTTTTTGGCAGTTTTATATTTGGCAGTAAAAGTTCAGAGTTGAAGGTACGCGCATGCTCTTTTTGGGAGTTTCAATACATAAAAACATATGCAAATGTGGTTACCCGTATTAATATTGGATTTTTTTTTCCTTTTCTGTGTAGGGTTTGTCACAAGAAAATATACAAACTATATCACCAGATGTTGAAGAGCTGCAGAGACGAGTAACAAAGGCGGAATCATCACTGAGTGAAAGAGAGCATGAAAATTTGGCGTTGCGGGAACAAGTACGACAATTTAAAGAGCGGTGGTTAGAATACGAAACCAAGATGAAGGCGGTTGAGGAGACGTGGCAAAGTCAGATGGCAACTTTACAAGTGAGTTTGCCTATTTATTTCAGTTGTTTAACCCCTAAACTATGTTTTTGTTTCATTTTTAGTTAAAATTATAGCACATAATAGGATGCACGGTAGCTTTTTATTTAGAGCCACAATGTCCCGTGTATTTTCCATTTACAGAATGCAAACATCTAGCAGATACTCAGTTACCAACATAATAGGATGCTAAGTAAGTGCATATATGGTAACAATGGTTGTGGGATCCCATAAAAGTTCGGCTATGGTAATTTGTGTCTCAGGTACTGCTGCAAGTATCTTTAAAAAAAAAGGTACTGCTGCAAGTTTTAAGTGTGTCAGTTAGTTTGTGTTCCAGGTACTACTGCAACTTTAGAGTGTGTCAGTTAGAATGTTGTATATGCAATAAAGTCTGTATCAGAATATGCGTCAGTGTTTGCAACTATGTACTTTGTTATTTATGTTTGATAATAGGGTGAAAATTGCACACCACTTCTCACATCTGAATCTAAAGAATCTATATGGTTATATTGAAGCTTATCAAAAAAAAAAAATTGCTGAACCGACTTTAACAAATAAACTATGGTCTTTATCTTAGCATGTATATTAATTCTTATTCGTAAATGAATTTGTGAACATGGAAGCGATGAAAACTATTGGCAGTCTTGGGCATAAATCTGTGAGATAAGGCATATTAATTCTTATTCGTAAATGAATTTCCAGAACCAAGGGTTCGTCATGTGGAGGTGCCGATTGTAACTGCAACTGATACTGGAGCATTTTCCGATAATTTCTGGGTTTCAACATCAAACTTTTCTTCTAAATAGGTGAACAGTGAAGAGCCCATTTCAATGGATGATACAACTAATGTTAGTCTTGAGACTGTAAAGCGTTCATGTGTTGAAAATATCAAGAAAGTTCCAAGTCCAAGTCTAAAGCTCACTCAAAGACAAAAATTGTCAAGACACAAGGAGTTCTTTTCTAATCAGTCCTTTCTTACTACCTCGGGAAGTCTTCATCTTGAGAGTTGTACATAGGCTCTTGGAAGTGTATATGCATTTGGGCCAAGGTTTGAATCATAAATCAGTCTCGAAAAAAAATATTTTTTGGGAGAAATTGGATGATTGAAACCGAAATACCATTCTCAGAACTTGAAACTCTTTTTTAATATATTAAGATTCACACATTTAACTTATATGTTGTTAATTGCATTTGTTTTTTACTTGACCAGGTAAAATCTGTTGTGCTTCACACCTTGAATGAATTGTGAAGTTATAGGGTGATGGCCAATCGCGTGTTGATCGTTATCAAGAACAACAGCAACAATAACATTCAGCAGGCGTGAATGTCATTGACGAAGGCATTTGGTTCGTGTGTTCATAGGGGACACACCACAATCCAGGTCCGTCTGCGAATAAGAATGGTGGAAAGGTACGCCTCGACATGGGATCGACTCCGACAATTACATTGTATAAATGTTGACTGAACATAGTACCTGTGCTTTGATGGTATCGTAATATATAGTTGCTGTATATGTTTGTAAATAATGGATCATGAAATCTAATATTTTGCGTTGTTTCAAACAAAGCTCCATTTACAAACAATCTAATATTTCAAGCTTATTAAATTTAATTTACAAGCATTGTTCTCTGTAATGTTTTGCGTTTCGTGATTCTTAATCAATGTGGATGACTGGATATTGTATATTTATACTGAGAAGTTATAGACTGAAACTAAGGGCCTAACTCAAACACCAAAAGAGTTACAGCCTATATCATCCCCAATCAATTGTCATCTTGGTGAAGCCAAAGAAACGGTTGCGGCTGCATACAACGTTGATGCTCTTTCAGGTAACTTGATGTCTATATTTTTTGTATTGCCGAATGAAATTCCGTGATTACGACCACACATAGGATAATTATGCTCGGCATAATCGTAAATTTATTTAGTTTTAGAAAATTGGCTTATAGATACATACATGATATTTGGCTCATATTAGTTCATTGTGTTTAACCTATTAAATGGTTAATAACAATATGTGATTTTAGTAAATCATTTGGTTTGAGTTATTTAATAAACTGAGCATGAAAACAATCTGTGATGGCGAATTGGAAACATGTAAAAAATAGTGCATTAGGCTTAGAAAATAACATGAACATAATACATTACTTTGACATAAGCAACAAGTGCTTAAGCAAAAAAAATAAAAGTGCAGGAATGAAAAAAAGAAATAGTTTAGTAGGCTTCACAAGAATGGCAGTAAGCCTCGAGTCTTTGTCCAATTTCAGAAGGTAGTTTGTTGTTAAACATTTTATTTATATATTAAGAATTGTGCTTAGACTATGTTGATTAATTCATAGAATTTAATCGAGCATCCAAAAGAAAATTTGGAAAACATTGTTCTATGTTTTTTTAGTAAATTACAAGGATTTTTTTAATTATTTATTCGTTACGTATGCTTTTCTGTAATAGGTGAAATAAGAAACACCGAGCCCTTGGTAACATTCACAATGTAGTGGGTGCTCGAACCAGTTTTGACACTGGAATGCCAATCACAAGGTTTGTATTTCTCCCTTCTCTTGATTTGGCAACTTAATGATTAGGTCAAGTTAAAGTCACGGGTCAGACGGGTCATCCCACTCAAAAAACACGGGTCAGAGTATAAAAGTAGTTATATTTTATTATGTTAAATGTAACGAAATTAAGTCATGATTTAAAATTGATTACAACCATCCAGTCTAAAATTACAAGTCATGCCCGCCCATGGGGCGGGCTTTGAAGTCTAGTATATATATATATATATATATATATATATATATATATATATATATATATATATATATATATATATATATATATACTAGTTGTCGAAGCCCGCCCGATGGGCGGGCATGACTTATAAGCCCTCATGGGCAGGTAAGCCCGCCCGTTGGGCGGGCATGACTTATAATTATCTTTGACATACGCGTCAGGCGGGCATGTCTTATAATTATTGTTGGCATATTTTACTATAGCGAAATAAGGGTAGTAGAAAATGGGTGAAAAGTGTACATGATGAAAGAAAGGGTTATAAGGTGATCAGTAAATTCCATCAAATATAACATCTGCTTGGTGATGAAACCATTCTGGTGCAGCATATGGTGCATCTACATGGAATGAGTATGAACCATGAGCCAAAAGACATCACATGAGCTAAGCTAGATACCTCCTCTGATGCGCAAAAGACAGGCCATGAGCTACTCCTACTGATATTTTAAGTCGTGCGAGCAAAGAAAGTGAAGTACCTGATACATTGACTGAGGTTATTAGGAAGCGAATGAGGTGTACATGCAGTTGTATCTTGGTTAATACTGCTATGCTTCTCATTGATACTGTTTGTTCACCTTAGTACTGACCACGTATTTTCTTTGTATTGCTGGTTACTTTTTAGTACTGCTTGTTCGATCGAAAGGTTAGTACTACTCCTAATTATTAGTACTGCTATGCGAGTGAGTTAGTACTGTTGATAATGGATTTTCCCGAATCGAATTGTTACAGTTAATAAAAGGACCACACCGCTTATGTCAACGCCTAAATATTGAAGTGCAAGAAATTGTTATAGATTAATACAGAACTTAGTTATTGTAGTGCAAGAAAACTCATGAGTAAAGTGACTATTAATTTTATTTATTTACCTATAAAGACAGCCCGGGATGATGATTTGCTTCCACCATTGTGGAAGTGATCATCATAAAAATAGGTCCGAACACCACCATAGGATACCTTATAACCACAGACTACCCACTTATCTATACATTTTATCACAATAATATTTTTAAACATATAAATACACAAATATACATTTATAAGAATTCGGTTTTCGGTTTTCATGTAGGTGGTTTGTTTATTAACATAGCCGCAATCGTAATTACAATAGCCAATATTTTCCCTGCAGTGATACATATGATATTGTGTATAAGAAAGTCCTTCATAAACTATGATGCCGTTATATTTCAGTGCTTTTTATGATGCCGTTACAATAGCCGATATAAATATAGTTACGCTAAGCTAATACGTAAAGCTTGAAGCCCGAGGAAAAAAAATATCAAATGAAACAGAAATATAAATTTATGAAGCAAATCACCTGGAATTGTTATATCTAACAGTTTTAGCGTTGCCAAATGCTTTAAGAACCGGATTTGACTGCACTCGCAATGACGACATAAGCTTAATCATGGTGATACAATGACATATGTGTGCATGCATACATGTCAGGTTCTATAAACTACATAATAAATATTAGTCTTAATATAGAACCTATACGGCATATATCATACTTCGAGAATTTGTTCAACTGTGCGGCATTCAATAGTTAGTATACTCTTTCGGTTTTCATGCGGGCTTAGAAACACCTACAAAGTATGTGCTAGTATGAGCCTTTACTTTATGAATCTGAGATCTCTACGGGTATTCATTCTCAGCTTTCATCTACAAAAAGAATCAAAGTTTTATAATTGTTAAAAAATGAAGAATCAGGAAACCACATCTTGTAAACATACACAACCCAAATCTTCTCTATCTATTACGAAACGTAAGCAAAAGTAGTGATGTAAAATACTTAATTAAATTATAATACCAACTTTGTATGTAGCATTAACATATAAATGTAGAAAACTCAGCACGTACCTTTTGCCAATAGCAAACGCAACAATATTAGAGTAATTAAAAAAAATTGACCGAAACACCTTTGGTGTTTCGTTTCAATGATTGGCAAATTATAAAAAAAACATGAATGTATCAGAATTATAAAAACCAAGCAAAAATAATCATTAATTCAACACATACTTTACTATCTCTTACCAAAACATGTATTAGTTGCACATCAAACACCCAAAACCATGCAACAAAAGCACATCTCCTACTGGTTTTCTATATATTTAATCACAAAACATAAGAAGTTAGAAGAAAAGTTTGTATAAATTATAAAATATGTTACTAAATAACTCACCCCTTGGTTAGCCGCTTGTCCTCTACCATATTTTTTGTTCGGTTCTTGAATGTTATCGAACCGGTTAATGATTGTGGTAGTATTTCTTACAGTTCCTTAAGATTTGGTCCAGCTTTGGGTGTCACCCAAAAATTTGGTTTCTACTTCTGGTCTCACTTTAAGTATCTCCTGAGGGATGTCTACAACCTGAAACAGTAATATATGATAGATTTAATACTTTTCAACTATCGAAAACATAACAAAATAACTGACTAAATGCTTGCCAAAGAACACCAACATAATTATGTCAATTTCTAGCATACACAAATAAGTGAGATCCGTATATTCACTCTTCAAGATCTTCATTCCTTATGATCTGCAACAACCAACAGATGTGGACTTCACATTTAATTGCCTATTATGCTAACATGAATTCAATTGGTCGAGACATGGCTAACCTTGGCATTCCACTTCTGTAACTACTGCGCCATCCTCCTGGAGGGTAATGCCTTGAATTTCTGGAAGAGAAATAATCAGGGTTGTGTGCAGCCCATTTTTTTATGAAGAACCACCATGTGCATAGTGCGATTACCACCATTACCATATGAAGGCTCGACTCTTTGATGACCAACCATTGCTGCTGTATCTACCAGTCTCCCCAGAATAGTATATTGTTTTTGCTTCTTCAGTGTTTACACCAGCTTAATTAAGCCGTGTCAATAGTAAAAGCATCATGATTTTCCAAACTCGTATGGTCAGAATCCAGCGCATTGATGCTACAATCAGTTTCTGCAAAAGATATACAAAACAGGAATTTAGCGTACAAATATTGAAGACTAACAGATGGTAAATGGAAACTACCATTTCAGGTGTGATTTATGTTTGTAAATGGGTGTGTTTTTTGTGCACTTATGCAAATAGGATATCTTTTTGTATTAATCAAAAAAGAAACATAATCTTGCACCTCTTTACATAGGCATTTGTTACCAAACAACCATTAAGCTAAAACTAAACAGCTACTAATGTAGCAAACTTTGAGTAGTAGATCATAGAAAAACTGCACTTCTGAGAAACATGTATAATAAGCATCTTAAGTAGTTCTCATTCAAATGATCAAAGTCACCAGTTATGTCCAGCCACACTCATACACTAACAATGATACATCTATTGGCTACCTTTGGAAATCAGTTTTAAGTACAGCTTCTTATGTTATGGGTGCAGATACAAACCATCTAATAATTACACATATATGCACTACACTGCATGTCGTTGTTTTTTGTGATTCTTATTAACTACTTACAACAGCTGTTGACACTACAAAGTCTGGTTAACAGCAACATATGGTTTAGCGTCCTATTTGCATCTCTGTACTACACATGTTCTTAATGACCGCTTTGAACGACAATTCAAACTGAATTTTAATTAAGAAACTTGGCGTATATCAATGAAAAGAAGTATTAATACGGTTCGACATTGAGTAAGTAAACTAAATATAACACGTTCTTTCTTTTCAATATATGTATCTTACCTCATCGACAACATAATTACTTTCGGTGTTGTCAATTCATTTGTACCATTCCAATAACCCTTTCCTCGTTCTTTTGCAATTCCACTCAAAACATCTCATCTGAAACATATTAAGATGTGCTATCAGCAAAAGTCGTTATCTGTTTGTGTAAGTAGTAATTAGCTTTAGTAGTTCTTACAATTGGTTTAATGCCTTGATGATGGCTTTGCTGATACAGCGGGCAAACTGCACTGAAATAAGTCGCAAAGAAGCAGGAAAATGAATTAGTGTTAAAAGTTCAAAATGGGTACTTGTAGCAGATAACAAAATGCTTAGTAACCAATTGTTTGACATCAAATTTAGATGATGAGAGTAGCTTACTTTATTGGTTACTTGCAGGACTGTGGTCTGCCTTCAAGTTTTGAACTGCAGAAGAAATTTTGCTGACATTAGAGCTGTTGTAAACCGAAAGAAAAAAGTACTATAAAATGATATGTGGATGTCACTTGCCCATTGAATCCACAGGTAAAGAGAAGGGTTAACCTGCCATGGCCGCAAATCCAATAACTTGTTGCGCCAAGATGCGGATAACCTCGAGTCTACACATCCTGCTTATAACAACAGGTTAACTTATTTTTGTCTCAACATATCTTTCAGCTCATGAAGGTATAACACGAAAACAACAATAGCGCCACCGACCAAAATAGATTCCATCAGATTAAAGCCAACATCAAAATTGATCTTTATACGTGGATTACCTCAACTGTAAATTTGCCTAGAAGCGCATCCACCAGGGTTGCAAACACAAATAAGAATATTAATGCCTTGATGATGGCTTTGCTGATACGGCGGGCAAACTGCACTGAAATAAGTCGCAAAGAAGCAAGAAAATGAATTAGTGTTAAAAGTGCAAAACGGGTACTTGTAGCAGATAACAAAATGCTTAGTAACCAATTGTTTAACAAACATAATGTGAAGCAGTAGTAACCAATTGTTTAACAAACATTGTGTGAAATTCAGCATTGTTAGTGTTATCAACTATAATCATAGATAGGTTTGTAATAGAGGTGTCAAGCTCAATCTATTATTATATTTGTATGAAAAAGGGTCAATTTGGGTTGTAATTCATTGGCTCATTGCTAACGGGTCAAATGGGTAACATACAGAAAAGTTAGGTAAAATGAATTGGGTAGAATAAGTTGGAGATTCATAGTTGCCTAAAATGTATTGAAGTGCGTACAATGTCCTAATTCCCTCTCTTTAGAATGAAAGCATATTATTATTTTAATTGCATATGATATGATGATCAGATGTGTTATAGTTACATGATCTTGTTGAACATTACCATGGTAAAATTAAAGGCTGTTGAACATCTTGATGGTAACTATATGAGCCCGAATATCAAATTAAAACTAAAGTAAAGATTAATGAAGCACACTATGACCTAGTAACCTTTTGATACTGGATATTGAATTTCGTATTTTTGTGTGAGATGGGATAATGTTTTAGGGTTTCACTTAGTAGAGATAATATTGTGTTAACGAATATAAAATTTTTAATGCCTTTAATAAGTTTCGTAGATATTAATTTTAGTTTGTATTGTGTATCACAACTGATGACTTGACTCAATTGGTTTAGGTGGTTGCTTCTGGAGTATCAGACCTGGGTTCGAATCCATATATGCATTTTTTGTAAAAAAATTAAAACAGCCGAATTTAATTAATAAAAAAATTAAAACAGCCGAATTTAATTAAAAGTATTGCCAACATGGACATAATGTGATGACATGGACTTAAATGTGATTATTTGGCAATGAGGTGGACATATCTTGATTAATCTACGTGTAACGCCTCCTGTTATATATAATGTAGATATATATATATATATATATATATATATATATATATATATATATATATATATATATATATATATATATATATATATATATATAAGAGGGCAAAGATAGACACTTCCGAAAAACTTACCAACATCAGCAGCCCCAGACGTGAAGCTCACGCCAATATCTTCGTCGCCCTCTGGCTGTTTCCCCACATCCTCCGGACGTAATGACCGGATGGGGGCAGGAGCAGGAATAGGTTGCTCCGAAGAATCTAGGTCCACCACATCAACATTATCATTCGGCCTACTTCGCTTGACCGGACGGACCACGCCACTTCCCCCCTCGCCGCGATGAACGCGCAATCTGGTCTTATGGACCTTCTCTCCCTGCTGAGACTGGAACACTTGTCGGGCGATGGCTTGTTCCTGTTTCCTCCGTTTGGCCTCTAGAACCTTTTCGTTGGCCACCTCCACCCTCCTCTGTTCGGCCGTTTTCTCAGGAATCTCAGTATTGGAGGAGGCAGGGGTGGTCACGTGCAGCTCATGGGATTGACCCTCCCGGTATTGATCCCCCTTCACCACAGTTGCACCCTTTCGGATTTTTGGTTTGATCAAATACTCAGACATCGTTATAGCTGCGGCAAGTGAGAACGTAAGACAGTTAGAAACAAACATGCATAAATATATCAGCAAAAAGAAAGAAGGGGAAAAGGCAAAGGCTGCAAGGCTATACCCTTTCCCTCGGCATCCCTAAGTGCCGCCCGGTAACCGGGATGATCCCAATGAGAAGTAAGCCCAACTGCATAGAGAAAACCCGGAGGAATTTGAACAAGATCGATTACATTCTGGGACAATCGATCGGCATCTTCAACGTTGAATTCCCCTTTCGGAAAGGGATCCGAAATGTCCGAATCATGATGCCTCCAGGGCATCGCAAAAGGAATAGCCCGCCTATCTATCAGGAAAAAATAGTACTTCCAACCTTTCAAACAAGTGAGAATTTCCCGGAAGCAGACCCTTTTCTTCCTGCCGCCTCTCTTCTCAAAAGAAAACCAATGACCTTGCTTACTTAGCTTATAGAAAGCCCGGAACAAAGGAGTAGTAGGATTGATGTGCAAGCTTCGGCAGTATACTTCAAAAAGGGTCGCACGGTGCAAACCCAACGGAACCAGCTGAGAAAGATGAACTTTATAATATCTAATAACATCCAACAAAAAGGTAGAAAAAGGCACGCTAAGGCCACCTTCGTAAAAATATTCCAAGTACAAGCCAATAGCATCGTCCGGCAACTCATCCATTGTCATACCTTCCGGAGGGAGCCTTGGGTGTAGGTCTTCAGGTATACCGAATTCCATTGTTACCATATACAATGCCCCTTCATCCATCTTCGAAGAGTATTTCTGAATATCGAACTTGGGTAGAAATTCCCCAACCTCTTGAGTATCCTCATCATGAATTGAAATGGGGGAAACCGACATAGCCTAGTCGAGGAAAAACGGTATATAGCCGGCTAGCAAAAGAAAATACAAAGTATGGATGGTTGGGAACGTACTTTTAAAATCGAATGACTAATGTGGAAACCGCTCGGATTGATTTACAGTGTTCGTTCGGAAAATATTACCGGAAGGCGTCTCAAAGAAAAGTGTAGAATTACAGTAGTAAAAAATGACACAAATGACGCTATTTATAGGTAAAAAGAAAGGGCGTGAAACGTTGCACCTAATTAGATGCTGACGTAGCAGTGTTTTCATCCACGCAATGGACACGCGCACATGTGTCAACATCCTACGACTACAATAAAAAAGGCGGCACTCCCAAAAACGAAACCATAATGGCTTTTGGTGGGTTATACATGGCACCCAACATACTCACACCTAACGGATCAGGCCCTCCCGAAAAACTAAAACGGAACTCTACAATTTGCATAAAGTATCACACCATCGGTAAAACCGAGGCTATAATACTGGGGGGGGGGACATGGAGCCCTTCAGATGAAAACCGACAAGCACCCGATTCGCCCGGCTAGTGTAACGACTATCCTTAAAAAGAAGCAGTAATGATTTTTGGGGATTTGTGCATCAAACACACTCATCAGATCCTGACGGACTAGGCTCATAGGAATTGATAAAACGGGATTTCAAAATTTTCAGAGTATCACAATATCAATGAAATCGATACTATGATACTGGGGGGGACTTGTTTCCGTATGTGTCCGGACGGACTAACTTGTCCAGCCGTCTGGACGGAATGAAGTCATCCGGTAGATACCGGAAGGCACCTAACTCGTCCAGCCAATACTACTATAAGCAATAGGACAAGTGGTATCACCTTTATGACAGATGGCAGCAGCAGACACCACCGCCGCCGCCCCAGGATTTACGGGATTATGTCTGCTACATGTTCTCAGAAAATTCGGCGCCGCCATTTCAGGTACCAAGGATGGGTAGTATAAATACCCAGCTCATTTACTACTATCAACCAACTTTTCACCATTCATATTTACTCTCAATTACTGTTTAGGCCTTTCGGATTATCTAATACTTTTTTTCACGCCGGAGCTTGGTCCTGGGATAACACCCGGGGCGAGCCTAACGCGTGCTTTTGTGTGCAGTTAGCCGAAGGACCCTCAGACACCGAAGGGATTGATCCACCGGTCTTTCGAAAGAACCTTCACCAAGTTCGACCGAGAGACCTCATTTGTTTGTCTGAAGTGTTTACGAAAAATTACTTCAACACAAGTGGGACAGCCGTACAGGGCTACCATTTGTGACGGGTCTCCGATTTAATATATGTCAATTAGTATTTATACATGTTTAACTTGAATTTTTATAGTCCTTTTTAAATATTATATGAGTAGAGCCTCCGATTTAATATATGTCAATTTGTATTTATATATGTCTAAGTATATTATGTGTTGAATTTTCCATATTAGTTAAGCTTTTCATGATTTACAAGGCCTCATTCGTAATTTTGCACCAGACCACCCAAATCAATGGGACGGCCCTGTGCATACGACTGTTACAACACTAGTATATGCGTGGATTTTATATAGAATTTTAATTATATATTAATATTAATTAATATTTTGCATACATTTTTTTTGGATGATGTATTTGACTTTGTTTAACTAACTTTTAAATTAGATGTTGTTTAAATTTAACTAGTGATATCATGTTTTATACATTATGTGTGTTTAATAAAATGTAATAACTCTTGATATAAGTAAACTTTAATGAATATTTGTATATATATATATTAAAATCCCATGCATAGTATAAAAGATAATTTAATCTCATAACAATAAAGATTGTTCCATTTAAACAATTGAAGTTCATGTCTCGTGTATTTATTTTTATATTTCAATATGCTCCATCTTGATATTTATGACCTATACGTATATAGAATTTCTAGTATTACGGTTAATTTAATAATAATAATAATAATAATAATAATAATAATAATAATAATAATAATAATAAATACACATAATCAAGTGATGTTTTATAATAATAATAATAATCCTTTGATAGAGGAGTGGGGGGCCCAGTTAGTATCTCGGCTCCCTACTAACTTCTTGTAAATTCTTTGATTCTCTAATAAAGTGATGTTTTATAAAATAATAATAATAATAATAATAATAAATAATAATAATAATAATAATAATAATAATAATAATAATAATAATAATAATCAAGTATTTATTTATTTATTTATTTATTTATTTTTATAGATATTAGAGTACATGAGTGTTCGTTACATTTATGTATTTAGTAAAAATTATGAAAATTGAGTCATAATATATAATTTAAATTTAGTTGTTTTTAAGTTTTGAGCTTGATTGTAAATTATATTACCAACGATAATATATATTGCTACAAATTTACCACTAAGACGTGACTAAGAATGTTCACTACGGTAAACCTTTTAAAAAAGTTTATAAAATGTCACATCAATTATTTTTAGACCTTTTGATATTTTAAAGGGTTAAGTACGTTAAATAGAAACATACTTTCACAAATTTTCCGAGTTACTAAACCGACATTTTAAATTACCAATCTAGTAATTGAAAGTTTCAAATTTGTCACGTTCTAGCAACTTTTTCCATCGTTAAGCGGTTTAGAATAAAAAGTGACTGACATGTCACACACACACACACACGCACGCACACACACACACACACACACACATATATATATATAGTGTAACTTTCAAACGAGAACCATTTTATCCGTAAGAACTGAGAGAACCACCAAAAACATACATGCACGCCTTCAATAATTGTATTTTTGCACATATGTTTTCAAAACAACACATATGTTTTTAAAAAAACATAGTTGTTCTAAAGAATTTGATAAGAAATTCGAAATACAAAAATTTTCTTTGAAGGTGTGCATGTATGTTCTTATAAGACGTGCAACGACAATATTGCGGCCGTGTGTAAGGTTTTTATGAAAAAAGAGGATGAGTTCATAATGATATTGAAGAACATAGGTGGATGTTTACGATTATTGATGATTTGCATGTATTTTTATTTTATTTTAAAAGGCGTGCATGTATGTTTTTGGTGGTTCTCTCAGTTCTTGCGGATAAAATGGTTCTCGTTTGAAAGTCCCCCTATATATATATATATATATATATATATATATATATATATATAGGGGAAGGGTAATGTGAGATCAAACTTAAAGTTCTAAAAGTAAGATCCAATCTGGACTGTTAGATCATTGTATTTGTGTTGGATGGGATTAACATTAAATGAGTGACATTATAGTAATTAAATATGGTTTCAAGGGTAGTTTGGACAATTCAAACTCAAATGTGGTCAATCTTTTTATCAAATTTTCGTCTATTTTTTTATACAAAATTCCGGTTCACATTTTTTATACATTAAACTGTTACACAAACTAGAATATTAAATGTGTCACCAAACAAAACTAAAAATTATTAAAATACATCTATGTATCAAGAACCAATCAAAACCTAACAGCAGCAGATTTCGGTGCACCGGAATCTGTGCACCTATCAAAAACGCACATATGCATATACAAATCTATGTACCAGCAGATTCCGGTACACCGGATAAATCCACGATGGTCACAGATCCGGTACACCGGATATCACCTGCTATTATACCAAATACACAACAATCTTACAAACATCAAATACACCAATAATCATACAAAAAATCCGCTATTGCAAAAAAAAACTGCTATACCAAATAAATCTGTTATTCCAAAAATCTGCTATTACACCAACCATCTTACAAAATAATTCTACTATTCCAAAAATCTTACAAACAAATCTTAGTTGTAATTTTTTTTCTTGGTTGTTCGAGACTAACCACAACCGAAAGCAATCAGATCTGGTGATAAAGAGGCGGCGGTACGAAAGACAAAGAAAAGTTGTCGCCGGAAAAGTGATGCAAAACACGTTTATACCACCATGATGTATCCGGTGTATCGGCGACACATACCATGATGTACCCGGTGTATCGGCGACACATACCATGATGTACCCGGTGTACCGGCCTTGCCTTGCATCACATACCATGATGTATCTGGTGTACCGGCGACATCAGCTGCACAACAAAAAGCGGTAGCATGGTAAACTCCGATGACAATAGCGGCACAACATCAACATTGGATCTAAACACAACCATGGTCAACGGATCTAAACACGTCCATGGATTCCGACGATGTGGTAGACTCCGGCGTGGCAAACAACAGATCTAAACACAACCATGGTAAATAGATCTAAATACGACAATGGAGGTTATCGGAGACGGCGGCGATAAACACAAACGACCACCAGCTACAACAATCCCATCATCCAACAACAACTTCAGCATCAAAAACCACCCAAACAAGATTCGAAAATAAAAGAAACATTAAACCATATCTCTGTTTGTTATCAAAGATCTTTAGCCGTGGTATTTAGAATAAACAAGAAAATAGTAAAAAAAAATTAGATCTCGAAGAAGATGAGGTTTATTCAGTTGTTTGGTTTAATCGCCGGCTAGGGTTAGGGTCGTAGGGTTGGAGTGTGGAGATGAGATGGAGGAGATATGGAGATGAGATAGAGGAAAGAGATGTGGCGGATTTAATTTGAGAGAGAGAATAAAAATAGGGTTTGAGGAGTTATGAGGATACATGTGCAATCAAAATACCTATAATACCCTTTTGGTTATACATTTAATTTTTAATTTTTTTAATGCTCAAATTCCACTTGTCAACATTTGATTGGTTCATGAATGGGTCTTATTTGATCTCAATTCTATATATATATATATATATATTATATATATATATATATATATATATATATATATAATATATATATATATATATATATATATATATATATGTATTTTTTTTTTTTTTTTTTTTAAATCTGACTAGGCTAATAATTAACATATATATTAGCTGTCTAAGATTTGTTGACTTTGTTTTGGTCCCCCCCCATATAAGACTTTGTTAAGGTAAAATTTCAAAAATAAACATTTTGAGAAGGGTGTTACGAATTTCGAACATTGATTTCCGGGTTACAAAAACGACGTATCGAGCAATTGAAATTTGATCAAAAATTTATTTGCCCGTATTAAATAAGATTTTGAAACATCATTTTTTGTTTCCCATGTTAAATATGGTGTCGACACGTGTTTTTGGCTAGCAAAATGCTTTGCGGGTGCCGTCACATTTGCTCAGTACATATTATTTTCTAGGCTAGGAGTGTGTTGACAATTGGATGTAGCACCTCTCTATCCTATTTGCTCGTTTAAAACTGGATGTAGCAAGCAAAATTGTTTGCACTCCATCTCATTTTCTCTCTTAAAACTAGATGCAGGAAGCAAATTTTTTTGCTCTCCATCCCATTTGTTCGCTGAAAATGTAAACAATCTAATGCAAACAAAAACTTGTGTATAACATTCAAAACTTGTTATCTTGAGCAAATCATATGTATGCCATGTCTTTTTTCTTTTATTATTAAATAACCTTTTTTTGAACAAAGTGGCGAGCAAAATGTATAAGTAGTGAGCAAATGGTGGTGGCAGGCAAATGTATTTGCTTTCCATGTTAATTTTGGTAATATGAAAAATAGTGTCGATTTAAGTTATTGGGTTTGCTAAGAGTAAATTTTTGATGTTTTTGTTAACGCCTCATTCAACTCAGTTGACTTTTCTAAAATTTTCTCCAATTTAAATGTCAAACTCTAATTTAATTAATTAATAAAATGGTTAATTGAAGTTAAACATGAGTAAAGGTATGCATTAATAAAAAAGTTTCTCAATATGTATATATTTGGCAAAAATAGATGTTGCTGTTGCTGGTGCTGTTGATGATGCTGATGTTGGTGCTGTTGCTGAAAAAGATTAAAATTTTAATTTCTTTTAGTAGTGTTTGGCAAACTAATTGTACTTTTAGATTAAAAGTGTAAAATGACATAATTTGTGAAAACTAATTTTCATAATCTTTTAAAAACTATTTTTGAGAACTTATTTTTCTAAAATAATCCACAATCTTTGTCACTCAATCAAAGATTATTTTATTAACCGAAACTTATTTTTTAACAAAATAATTTTAAGACTCCATAATCTTTCACAATCTTTCGCGCACAACATGCCCATGGTATGCATTGTTTATTGATAAGAAATATTATAAGTTTGAATAAGTAAAACACCCCAATTATCTCCGGCAGTCACCATCTCCGGCCGCTGCTTCTACTCCGGTTTATTTCTCCTGCACAATTATTTACATTTTTTTTTATTACTATTACGTTGTTCTCATTTGCATTGTTGAAGACTTGAAGTTGAGTACCTAATATCAAAACTCGACAAAAGTATAATACATTTTTTTGCCGTTTGCCGATTTATATATGCATGAATGTTTACAAACTATGGGGGTGTTTCAATTTATTTAGCCGGCTTATGGCTTATTTGGTTTTCGGCTTATGTTTCATAAGCTCCCTTTTTGGGGCTTATTTTGAGATTTTCTGGCTTTTATAAGCTTATCATGTCATGATAAGTTTATATAATCTCACTGGTTTCAAAATAAGCCATAAAAAGTGAGCTTATGAAACATAAGCCGAAAACCAAATAAGCCATAAGCCCGCTATATAAGCTGAAACAAACACCTTCTTTGATAAGCTCCAACTTTGTGGCTTATTTGAGGAGGGGTGGGCTTATATAAGGATATTACTAAAAAGCTTTTTATACCATCCATCATTTAATATTTACACCAAATTAATGTTAAATGTACCTTTTTGTCATTCTACTTTATTAAGTATGATAAGCTAAGCCAAAAACTTAGCAAGGGCTTATGAGCTCATGATATATAAGCCATAAACCGCTTATATAACATAAGCATAAGCTCAATTCATAAGCTTAGCCAAAAACCCTCTGTTTTGAATATATATCATACATAATTGGGTAAATGGATGGGTTTTTCTCTATTCAGGTTACTTGGGGAGGGTGAGTCTTTGACTAAGATGCTTCCTGTTTGAAGGATTGACAACTGATATGTTCTATGTCAAAACTCATATTGGTGTTGTTATTCCGAAATAATGTATTAGGCTTCTTTCTATGTGTAGTAAACGGAGTTTTTATTTTTTATTTTATTTTACAGAATCTTGTGAGATGGATAGGATCAGCAACATTCCTTCAAGTATATTAGAAACTATCTTATGTTTTTTACCCATTGAAGAGGCAGTAAGGACAAGTATCCTCTCCAAGGAATGGAGGTACCGTTGGATCAATATTCCTAAACTTGTGTTTGTTGAGGAGAAGGTTCAAGTATTGACTGATGGGGCTGAGTCGACTGATGGAGCTGAGACATCTGATGGGGCTGAGTCTAATGAGGCTGAGTCGACTGATGGAGCAGAGTCGTCTGATGGGGCTGAGTTGTCTGATGAGGAGCAAATCATAGTCCGACCAAGTAAAAGGCAAAATATGGACAAAAAGAGTAAACTATTATATGATATATGTCAAGTTCTGTTAATGCACATGGGTCCAATACATGAATTCACCCTTAAAATGGTCGCATATGATGACTCATATTCTGATATTGACCGTATAGTATTTTATCTGTCAAGGAAAACTAACGTCAACAAATTAACACTCGACTTAAAAGGGTTTTATAGCTTACCCCTATCTTTCTTCTCGATGACTCAGTTAACTGACCTTCATCTTAGTGGTTGTAGTCTTGACCATCAACCAACATTCACTGGATTTAGCCTGACGAGCTTATCTGTGTTTGAATTAACAACATGTACAAAGACACTTCTACATTTCCTATCAAGATGTCCATTGCTCAAGACTGTGATTATGGTAATTTCTTAGTACAGTATTAAATAAGAATATCCACATGGTCTTTTTATAACTTATCTTTGACTTTTGTTTGCTGCAGAAAATCGACTATGGGACTATTGAAATTTGTGCTGATACCACCGTTGCTAATCTATTTGAGTGTTTACCGGTAATTGAAAATCTGTCTATTTGGCGTGGGTTCATTGAGGTAATATTATTTTCACTGTATATTATTGATCCAGCTTATCTCCATTATAATTGACGTGGGGGAGCTTTTTCTCCTTGACAGCATTAGAGTTAGGAAATGCATTATAACACCACATATGGTGTAACAGCATTTCTTCAAACCAAATTATCAAAGTTTATATTAACTCTTTTGACTAAATATATAATTTAATCAAAAAATAATTATAAAAGGTGATTTTAAAGCAATTTATTTCAATTAAATTATTTAGCAAATGTAAATTTATCGGTGTTAATAACTTTGTTGCAAATGTTTGACAAAAACATCAAAGTGAATATCAAATCTGGTGCATAATGTATCTTTTTCTTACACCAAATTTCGTGTATCTATTGGTGCATGCATCGGAGATCCTTCGAGATATATAGTTGTTACTATATATATTTAATATTTGTTATGGCTATTGTTCAAGTGTTTTGCTCTAGATGGAGTACCACGACAGCTTCCAAGCGCTTTAGTCCACCTGAAATACTTGTGTATTGAAGATGTATGCTTCGTTCACGACATGGGTTTACCTATCCTTTTTCTATTGATCAGGAGCTCCCCAAACTTGGAGAAACTTAGGGTGCAGGTAAATCACATAAATTTATCTTGTATCCAAATATTTCTTTTCTTATGTCAAAATACACTAAAACGTGAAACTTTGATGCTCAACGTAGATTATAGACGACGAAATAATACTACAGATACCTAAGATACCCTCCTCAGCTCTCTTTACATCATTTGAAGAGTATCAAGATATCTGGCTGTGGGGCATCTTAAGGAATTAGAGGTTACAAATTTCGACACCATGAAAGCTGAATGGTCTTTCGTGAAGCTTATTCTTGCCAAATCACCTATGCTAAAGAAGGTGAGGATATCCTATCACCAGCTTTATATTGATGAAGATCATATGATTTTTAAAAAGCTCTCAGGCTTCCGACATGCATCAAAAGATGTAGACTTCATTCTTACATCGATCGAAGACGATTTGTGATGGCGCTTTTGTTGACCGTTTATTGAAGGATGATATTTTGCAGCTTGATTCTGTTGGCTGATCAGTAAATCTGAAATGCTCTTTTGATAACGATAATTTTTTGCAACTTGAATTTGTGAGAACCTGATGCTTTTGTAGCTGATTCTGTGATATGTCATGAATCTGTTTTATTCGGAGTTTGTATGCACTTGTTGCCTTCTCATTTTGGATTGTTACTATGAAGTTGCATTTTCATAATGCCACCTATCCTTAATTATGAATTTATGATATTGTTAAGTTGACCTTGGTTGGTCTACACATCTTTTATGATTTCATATGTTTATAAAGTTTTTAGAGTATTTAATTTGTTGATACAAAAGTTGGGCGTTCCTTGTTTGGATTCCTATTCCCGTATCAATTGGATCTTAATGCTTGAGACCTGCGCACTAAGAGAACAAAAAACCCGTTAGGCTTATCGTGGGATTGTCTCCCACGATTATCCTCCGGCGTGAGAGTAAGTAATCGGTTTTAGGGTTTTAGTGAAGAGTTAGGGTTATGATATCATACCTTTAATGAGAGACGAGATGCCCTATATATACACACGAAATCCTTGTTGGTTTCGTGTTCCTTACCCTTCGGCCTATCCCGCCTTCTTTGGTCCTTTGATCCTTATCCCAAAAATAAGAGATCCTATATCAAGGCTAATAATAGATTTCGGATTTGGGCCGTTGTAAGCCCAAATCTTTATCGTGATAGCCCATGCGTGATGGGCTTGAGTATTGGTCGGGTTCGTGACCCGAATGCGGACTATACGTCATCATGTCCCCCCAGTCTAGTATGCGCAAGGTAAAACTGCGGATGCTAGACTAACAACTGTAGCGAAAAAATATTCCATAATGCGTAGTGGGGAAGTTTCAAGTGTTTCCCGCCTAAAAAACAATACAATGAATCTAGTCCAAGTAAATCCGAATATCCCTCGTAAATTGTGAGGGGTGGGTGAAAAAGTGTTTCTCCTCTTGATCTCCCAGCCACACGATTAGAGCAAGTGGGTCACACATGTCAATCATCCATGAGATCTTGTAACCCTATATAAAGTGTCATCTCCATTTCACTGTGCTTATCACAGTAAAAACGTCCATTGCCGCCATTGTTAAAAACTCTAAACAGCGAACAATAAATCAACAACTCATAAGGTAATAGTGCGTGCGCTGCAGAATCCATTGAATTCTAACCATGGTTCTTCAATTGTCCGACTTTACATCCGATATATCCGAGGACGAACTTCGTCAGTTCACCTCGGATTATTATGTCCCAATCGCGTTGCACCCGGTGGTTCCGGTGGCGACTGCGTCCATAGCGAACTTCCCTGAAGGGAAAGTAGGGGTATACACACGCTTCTTTGAATTCGCTAACCAACGTGTGCCCATTTCCCTATTCTTGTGCGATATTTTAAACCACTATCGTCTCCATATTTCCCAACTGCACTGTATAGGTGCAGCAAAAATAACAAATTTTGAAGTAAATTGTCGCTTGTTGGCGATTGAACCCACAATCCATCTGTTCCGCGCGTTTTATCACTCGTCGTGGTCAAACGGGTGGGTGTCTTTTTCTAAGCGCGCAGGGCGACTGCAGTGCTATACGGAGAAATTAGACGCACTTAGGAATTGGAGGGAGAAATTCTTTTGGGTTGATGATGCATTTTTTTCATGGATCTTTGAGTTCTATACCCAAGAATCATTACCGAAGGATGAGCGCCCCATCCCCGGAACGTATAGCGCAGATGATGCGAAAACGATTAATGCCAATCGCATCCCTATCAACGCTTATCCAGAAGAGTTTTTAGTGCATATGGGCATTAGTCGCAACTACTTCGGAAGTCCTGACGAGGTGCCAACCTTTTTGGATGAGAATCACCGGGGTGGGTGCTTGTCCTTTCTTCTCCTTCGCTCAGTAGTGTAAGCGCTCTTCACTATTATAGCTTTTGTAACCATCTTTGTTTGTTTGTTGTTTGTTGCGCAGAGATGGATCTATTCAGCGTGGTGCGCTTGGCGAGACCCAAGTAGGTGACCGTAGGAGTGCGCCCTTTAAGAGAAGGTGAGGAGCCAGTTTTGGAGGCTACCGCGGGGCGCACTATGGAGATCGTACAGGAGGAACCAGAGGATACACCCCCAGTTGTTTTAGAGGCGATTCCTCTTCGCAGTTTTCCAACTCCTGGGGTACAAGTCCCTGTGGAAGAGCCATCGCGCACAGACTCGTCAGAGAGTATGGGGATTGCCATGTCTGAAGGTGGGCCCGAGGAGGCTAGCCAAGGGGTGAAGCGCAAGAAAGCTTCTGGTGATGATGGCGCGGGTACATCTAAAAGAAGGCGCCATCTTATCTCTGGCGGGCAATCATCATCAGAAGAGGATGCGTCGTCAACTAAATCTCCTCCCCCCAAGTAAGTAATGAGACTTGTATCTTTAGATCTTCATTTCTTTATTCCGCGCTGATACCATAGAGTAACTTTGTTATTTGCGTGCAGTGTTAAAGCTGCTGAGGATGATGCTGCGCGTGTTGGGAATTCGCCACCTAAGGCGAGTTCCTCACATACTGATGATCTTGCGCAGAAGAGCCAAGAGCCTGAGCCGAAGGCATTTGAGAATGTGCCAACGGACTATCTGATAAAGGATCTAGGTTTGGCCGTTGAGCACCAGGCCTCCTTAGTTGCACAGCTACAAGCAAGGTATGCTGGTGAAGGTAGCCCCTATGTGCAGAAAGATGAGGAGATTGCGCTTCTGAAGGCGCAGTTGGCTGATGCTCAGGCTGAGGTAAAGGCAACAGATGCGTATGCCCAGAAGCTTGCTGAAGAGAAGATGTCATTACTTGCCCAAGTGAGCCAAGAGCGTGCTGGGTTTACAGATTACAAGGCCACTTGTCTTTGGGTTTTGAAGTATATGGAACTTAACAAGAGCGCTTACTTCTCTAGACTGGATGACTTTCGTAAGGCTGTGGAGGGGGCGCTTGATGCGTGGGTTTTGCAACCTTACAACAGGTTTTACCTCTCGAGGGATCTCAAGAGGCTTACAACCCCACCAGGCAGTGTACCTGACCGATGTAGTATAGTGTAGTGGTAAGTACGGGGGATTGATCGTTCTCCACAGGGAATAGTGTTCGTTAGGTATGAAAAACTACTCCAATAGGTCTAAAGGTTGAGGAAGATTCTTTTTATGTTTTTATATTTTTATGAAAGCAAGTAAAATCTCGGTTTTGAAAGAGTGGGCGAAATTAGTTGCTAGTCAACTAACCCAAAATTACTACGGATGCAAATAAAATAAAATAACAAAAATGAAAATGTGGTGAGAAACTTATGTGTAGAGAAATGTGTTTACTTAGATTTCCTTACTCCCTAACTATCTTTTACCGGTTAATTCGTGTGTATTAGTCGCGCGGATGACGGGTGTATTCCTTAATACCATTCGTGGGGTGGCGTACTTACTTCCCCAACTCTACAAGCTCCTACTTCACTCCTATGTCGAGCCGGCTAGGAAGCTCCTAACATGGGATCACTAGAATTCGCTTGTGCATTAAATACAACCATAAAAACCTTTAGTACGCATTTGGTTCATGTTTCTTAAGACGTTCAAGCAAGTTACCGAATAGGAAGTTAGCCAGTTTTCTTAAGCCTAACATAGATAAACAATCATCCAATACAACTAATAACACACTAACAACCAATAATCAATAGCTAGGTTTCATTAGATCTAAGCAAACACAAGATAAATTTAGCCTAACATGTTAATCAAAAGACAAGAATAAGATAAAATCAAACAACACATAGACATATTGAATGATTAATTGATAACTTATCTTCAATGTAACATGGAAGATCTCAAGGCAAAAAGCCTTGAAAAAGAAGCTAAAATCGTCTTAGGGTTTTCTCCCAAAATTCCACACACTAAGTTCTCCACTAATGACAAAAATTTAGAAAACTATATATAGATTTTTACATCTGACGGCGTCACCTTATGGAGTGTGACGCCGTCACCTCGCCGCTTCTAGGGTTCCCGGATGACCTTCTTGACGCCGTCCCTCTTTAGCTCTTCAAAAATCCATTCTGGCTTATCAAGGCTTGACGCCGTCGAACCTTGAACGTGACGCCGTCCCTCTTTGATTTAAGCCGTGACGCCCTTGATCAAGTTAAAGCGTGACGCCGTCAGAATTCACATGCTATTTTCACTGGCTTATCATGAGTAAATTTCACGTCCACCTTTTCTTGCCAAGGCATGACGCCGTCCAGAGTAAATTGTGACGCCGTCAAAGGTAACTTTCAGCCGATTTTTGAGACTTTGTCGTTTTCTTCACTTTTATGCTCCAAAAACGTCCAAAATGCCTCCTTTTCCAGATTTCTCCTCAAAAGTACCTAAAATGACAAAAGGAACGATTTAGGGCAATATTTGATCAATTAAATACGATTTAGGGCTTAAATGACCCCTTAAAAGCGGTACACTTTTCGCTTCATCAAATACCCTTACACTTGAGATTTGCTTGTCCTCAAGCAAATGTGCTTTTATTCTAATCAAAATACAAGTTAGGGGTCATTTAATGCTAACATAAAAGTAATTACAACAAATATTCGTTCCACTTTAATCATAATAAGCACGGAGATTACAAACTAGCACCTCACAAGTGGTGTTTAGATACTCACATCTCTCAAGTGTCATAAAAATAAATCTCATAAATGAAAACGGATAATATCTCTCACTACCTGTCATAGCAAATAGATTACCATAGGCTTGGGAAAGGATCGAAAACCTCCTCCACTAGGCGTAAGCACCAAAGATAAACTATCAAAGAGGGCTTTTAAATGGGTTATAACGTTAGGTGTAGGGAAAAGGAAAACACGGTTTTGTTGGATAAGGGATATTTTACTGGTGGCGAGTTAAAAATCTTGATTAATTACATGTACTATACAATGTTGCTAAGCCAAGACTAGACTCGATCTTAAGCTAGAAACGAAATAACAAAAAAAAAATAAACATAAAATAAACATAAAATGAAACGGGATGGTAGTCCGTATGTTTTTTTCTATTTTTCATTTTCTCATTTTTTTTGTGTTTTTCTTGATTTTTCGATTTTTTTTTTTTTTTTTTTTTTTTTTTTTTTTTTTGCATACATTTTTGCCCTACCACCCAAAATAATACATCATAGGGGCATTGCATCCCCCTTACACTTGAACTTTTACATAACTTTACAAATACTAATCTAATGACTCGAATTAAGATAATTGAAAAACTTGGAGTACTTTTTAAAACATTTAGCACATATGGGGGTAATAATGTTGTTCTTCCCCATTACTCCATTACACTAGTACTTTACCCATGAGTCCCAATCGTCCCAAAACAATATGTACAAGGATATGACTCGACTTAGCAACCATGTAATCAACTAGATAATTAACTTGGGTTTAAACAAATGTTGTAACAATAATGCACTAAAAATGAGTGCATACAAGGTAGGCTAAGGCGATTTGGGTGTACATTTTAGTGGGGTGTAACAAATTCTTCCTTTAAGTAAAATGCTTAAAGGTCGAAACGAAAAGATAGGCTCTGAGGGGTGTACTAGGGGTATCGTGTACTAAAAATGAGTACAACGCAAAGGGTGTGGGAGAATTACTTGACCAATGTAGCCAAAGTAATTATAACAAAAACACAGGTGTAAAACAATGGGTTAATCCTAATGCCTCTTATCATGTAGTAAATCTAACTACACGAATGTAGTCTCACTTGTGGCCTCGGAATGGTCCTAACGCAAGTTCTAGAATCTAAGTGCTACCGGTACACACATCATAGCATAAATGCTTTTCCTACCAATTCTAGGGGCGAACCTCACATATTTGGGGGTGGAAAATTTTTTAGTGGTACGGTTTTTGTGCTAGTCATATAACTCCTATCCGTGAGACGCTCATTAAGATCAAAGTTTCACTCCTAAATGTTGTAAAAAATTTTAAATTTGGCACTAAAATTACCTTAACAAGTATTTCTCTCAGTTTTATTACACATCTACTATTAAACAAACAAAAATCAAGCGTAATAGCATTCTCTAATCGTACTTTTACCCCCTTACACTTAAGATGAACATTGTCCCCAATGTTCAAATAACAAATGTAAAAGCATAAAGTAAAAGAATGAAATCAAATACTCCCCTGATTCGCTCGGTGGATAATGAAGTAACACGGTTAGATCTTCTTCCAAAGAGAATGTAAAAGCTTCATGACTAATGCATCGCCAAAAGCTTGATCCAAAACATTTCCTTGTCCAAAATAACCTGTTAAACCTGAGAAAACAAACACGAAAACCTGCATAACATCGGCGGGATAAACTCTATATATAAGGATATAATGCTTGTGGAATGATAATTTTGCAGATTCCTGGAGATTATAAGTTAGAGATTTAATAAAAACTTTTTATGAAAACAAAACTTTCAAAAATTTCCAAAAAATTAAACCTGACGCCGTCAGGTTGTAACTCCTGACGCCGTCAGAAATGATCTAATAGAATTCTCATGTTAAGTTTCCGGAAAATTTTTTGAAAAACCTATACCTTATTTCCTGGGATTCCTGCAAAACATCATTATGACTCGATACAAGCATTTGACTCAAACAAATACGAATATGTATGTTAATTTAATATTATTACGATTCATGTTCATATGTGTTCTAATAAACCAATTTAGATTTCCCTTACACTTATCTTTTGCAAAATACCTTTATATGTAGTTAAGACGAAGTTAAAAACAAAATAAAGCATTTTCACAATTTTAGTTTTGAACATGAATCAATACTAATAAAAATTAAACACACATACGGAAGCAAATAAAAACAAACAAACAAACAAATAAACACACAAAGCAAATAAATAAAATAAAGCTTGGGTTGCCTCCCAAGAAGCGCTTGTTTTTGTTCGAGTCACGAGCCTGACTCTACCCTTATTTAACGGATAAAGGAGAGGTTTTTTCTACACTTAGGATTAAGTGCGGGTGATAGTAGCGATACACACCATCTTGGTGGAAGTATGCCGCGTGAGGAAAGAGTGGTGGATGAATTATATACTCAAAGGGGTGTGCTCCTTTCATCATAACCTTACCTAGTTCACTTTGGTCAATGGGTGAATTAAAGTTTTCTCCTAAAAAGGGATCATCTTCTATCAACTTCGAGAGATTCCTAGTTGGGAATCCATCTTGACCTAATAAACCCGGTTTAAACCCATAATGTTTCTTGTGATCAATCATGAATGGGTGATGTAAGTATGTAAGGTCATGGTTCACTCCTATGTTAGCTTCCTCTCTACAAGGCCTAGAGTCTACTACCTTAATCTTAACATTACCCGGACTACATGGTTTGATGGGTGGATCGGGACCTAATTCAATTCCTAAGTTCACATCTAAGGATGGAAGATTAGGTAACGGTTTTGGTTTAGGCTCCGGTTCATCAAAACTAGGAACTTCCATAGAACTAAAAGAAAGGTTATGACTACAAGTATTCAAACCTATTTCTTCTAGTTTTGTTTCTTCCAAAGGTTCTACTTCAATTGGGGTTCCTATAGTCTCTTCTACTTCTTCCGGGTAAGTCACGGGCGGTGCGGGTGCCTCAAATGATGGTGGGTTTTGTGGAGTACTTGGTTTGGTGAAATCAATCCCACTCATGCAACTAGGTAGTTCAACACTAACCATCTCAGAATCTTGGTTTGATTCTAAGTCCATGTTCTTAGAAACTAGGTCTCTTTGCTCATACGAATCCACCAATTCGTTCCACTTATGGGTCATGGTTAGGAAGCTTTCCTCAAAATTCATCCAAAGGGCCTGACTAAAAGGAATTGATCCAGATAATGCTTGTCTAAGAGAAGTATCACATGCATAGAATTCATTAAACCCATCTAACCTTACCCCCAACTTCATTTGGATATCACAAAGATCACGAAACAATTCATAGGAATGATAGGAAATAAATCTCTTGGTGAAGTATAATTGTTCATCTATTGTCAATGATCTAAATGGAATTTCATCCGCCATAGTGACAAATGAAAATGGTTTTACAAACAAAGGGCACAAAGAAAAAGATAGACTACTAGAAAGCTAATAAAAAGAAAATAAAAATCTCACTAGATAGGAATCTAGTGAGTAGACCTATAAAATAAAAATTCAACCTAAACAATAACTATTCCCCGGCAACGGCGCCAAAAACTTGATGCGTGGGTTTTGCAACCTTACAACAGGTTTTACCTCTCGAGGGATCTCAAGAGGCTTACAACCCCACCAGGCAGTGTACCTGACCGATGTAGTATAGTGTAGTGGTAAGTACGGGGGATTGATCGTTCTCCACAGGGAATAGTGTTCGTTAGGTATGAAAAACTACTCCAATAGGTCTAAAGGTTGAGGAAGATTCTTTTTATGTTTTTATATTTTTATGAAAGCAAGTAAAATCTCGGTTTTGAAAGAGTGGGCGGAATTAGTTGCTAGTCAACTAACCCAAAATTACTACGGATGCAAATAAAATAAAATAACAAAAATGAAAATGTGGTGAGAAACTTATGTGTAGAGAAATGTGTTTACTTAGATTTCCTTACTCCCTAACTATCTTTTACCGGTTAATTCGTGTGTATTAGTCGCGCGGATGACGGGTGTATTCCTTAATACCATTCGTGGGGTGGCGTACTTACTTCCCCAACTCTACAAGCTCCTACTTCACTCCTATGTCGAGCCGGCTAGGAAGCTCCTAACATGGGATCACTAGAATTCGCTTGTGCATTAAATACAACCATAAAAACCTTTAGTACGCATTTGGTTCATGTTTCTTAAGACGTTCAAGCAAGTTACCGAATAGGAAGTTAGCTAGTTTTCTTAAGCCTAACATAGATAAACAATCATCCAATACAACTAATAACACACTAACAACCAATAATCAATAGCTAGGTTTCATTAGATCTAAGCAAACACAAGATAAATTTAGCCTAACATGTTAATCAAAAGACAAGAATAAGATAAAATCAAACAACACATAGACATATTGAATGATTAATTGATAACTTATCTTCAATGTAACATGGAAGATCTCAAGGCAAAAAGCCTTGAAAAAGAAGCTAAAATCGTCTTAGGGTTTTCTCCCAAAATTCCACACACTAATTTCTCCACTAATGACAAAAATTTAGAAAACTATATATAGATTTTTACATCTGACGGCGTCACCTTATGGAGTGTGACGCCATCAGCTCGCCGCTTCTAGGGTTCCCGGATGACCTTCTTGACGCCGTCCCTCTTTAGCTCTTCAAAAATCCATTCTGGCTTATCAAGGCTTGACGCCGTCGAACCTTGAACGTGACGCCGTCCCTCTTTGATTTAAGCCGTGACGCCCTTGATCAAGTTAAAGCGTGACGCCGTCAGAATTCACATGCTATTTTCACTGGCTTATCATGAGTAAATTTCACGTCCACCTTTTCTTGCCAAGGCATGACGCCATCCAGAGTAAATTGTGACGCCGTCAAAGGTAACTTTCAGCCGATTTTTGAGACTTTGTCGTTTTCTTCACTTTTATGCTCTAAAAACGTCCAAAATGCCTCCTTTTCCAGATTTCTCCTCAAAAGTACCTAAAATGACAAAAGGAACGATTTAGGGCAATATTTGATCAAATAAATACGATTTAGGGCTTAAATGACCCCTTAAAAGCGGTACACTTTTCGCTTCATCAGCGCTGGAGAGGCAGGAAAGTAAGCTGCGCAAGCTCAGTATTGAGTATGATGAAGAGCTGTACCCACACCTGGTATCTTCGATTGCTGAGCGCAAGTGGCTTATCAGCCATGGTTTGCGCCTTGCTGCTTTGAGTACGCTGGAGTCTCAAGAGGTGAGGGAGGCATTTGGGGATGTCGTTGAGCGCGCATTGGCACGTGGCAAGGCGCAGGCTATAGAGGAGCTTTCCGAGAGCAAGTTGTTGACGGTGCCTGCCGCACAAGTACCAGGTTATAATGCTGATGCCTATGATGAGCTTGTCGTTGCTATGGAGAAGATGAAGCTGTTAGATCTTCCTCACATTGCTCAACTGGAGCGTGATTAGGATTACCCCATAGGTGTTATTATGGAGGGGTTAACCTTGGCTAGGCACGCAGCAGAGGACGCAGAGGCACAAACTGATTATTTTCTTAAGCCTGATGTGTCGCAGCTGCAGGTACCTATCTTTGCTCGTCCTCGCAACATCTTGAATCCTTTTGCCCTCGAGAAGGAAATCCCGCTGAAGGAATCCTTAGAGGCCCATGCCATGAGGCTTGCGAAGAAGCAGGGTGTGAAGGGGAAGGCCATCCTTTGTGGTATTGGTGCTGCGCATATTCCAAGATCTGATGGAGTACCTGTTAGTGTACCGACAGTGTCGCCCAAGGATCATGATCTGCTGAAGAAGCTTGAGGAAGCTGGGAGTGCTGCGTACCATGTTAGCAGTTCGGAGCTTAGACGCTCCAACAGCCTTTAGATTGTTTTGTTTTGTAATAGGTTAACATTTTGTTGCACATGTGCATGTTAAATATATACTTTGTATGAACTCGTGGTCCATAATAAAATGATATTTTGAAAGTGCGATTGTACGCATATTGTATGTGATTTTGGTTATGATGTTTGTACTTAGTTATCTGTCTTTGCGTACAAGACGTCTATGTTATGTCTAAGAATCAAACCGTTATATAAACGTACTTAAAAAAGATTACAAGAATCTATAATCACTTATAACATAATCGTGTATGAAATTCATGACTTATTGTCAAGCTCGAATATATATCAAGGGGTTAAGAGTCTTAACTCCTAATTTGTTAAACGCGCACAGTGTGCATTGTTGTGTATCCGTCGTGGGATGCACAATGAACTTACTCCAACGTCTTGAGAGTAAGGTGTTTAACAAGGATGCGTGATCCGATGTTGATGGGTTTGCAACCCTCTTACTCAACGAGTTATTTAGTAGGTTTACTCATCCTTTACCATCGTGGGTTTTAATAAGTGCATGCACGCCATGTAGGCAAAAGATAATATAACAACAATATTGAGACATAAATAATATGTAAACAACAAAGTAGAGTGTGTCGCGGAGTTAGCTAGAAACCGCGATATTTAATTAATACTTGCAAGTTTTTGGAAAAAGAAAGACATTTGCCTAGATGAAACAAAAATGTAAATACACGGATATTTATTGAGCACTTACTAAAGTGCGGAAGTGTCCGTGGGTGGGGTCGTAACCTTTCCTAAAGATAGCATCTCTTGAGATTGCAAATGTTCCATGTGCGTTGTAGCTCACGGCCATCCATGTCACGCAGCTTGTACGCGCCTTTTCCTAGTGCTTCAACGACCTCATAGGGTCCTTCCCACTTTGGTCCAAGTTTACCTGTATCTTCTGCGTGGCTCGCATCATTAGCTCGATATACAAAGTCGTCTGGTCTGAATGAGGTGCTTCGAACTTTAGCATCGTAGTATCCCTTCATTTTTGACTTGGCTTTTGCCTCACGTATAGCCGCGCGTTCACGCCTTTCTTCCAATAGGTCCAAGTCTATACGCCGCTCGTCGTCATTGGTTGCGACATTAACTTCCGCGATACGAATAGTTGGCATCCCAATTTCAGCTGGTATGACGGCTTCTGTCCCATAGACAAGAGAAAAGGGAGTGTCTCCATTGCTAACTTTGATTGTCGTACGGTGCGCCCATAAGACATGCGACAATTCATCCACCCATCTTCCTTTGTGTTTGTCCAGGCGCGCTTTAATTCCTTCGCCCAGACTACGATTTGCGCGCTCAACCAAACCATTGGTTTGTGGGTGTTTAACCGACGTGAAGTGTTGTGTAATATTTAGTTGTGCACACCAGTCCTTGAACGGGTTATCGCGGAATTGTTTTCCGTTGTCCGAAATGATTTCTCCAGGTAATCCAAAGCGGCATACAATATTTTCCCAAACAAATCATTTTACTTGATTACCTGTGATTGTTGCCACTGCTTTTGCCTCAATCCACTTAGTGAAGTAGTCTATCGCCACAATAAGAAATTTCAGTCCCCCTACTGCAACAGGGAAGGGACCCGCAATGTCGATACCCCACTTATAGAATGGCCATGGAGAAGTGATAGGCATTAGCTCTTGTTGTGGTCTGTGCGGGATGGGTCTATGAACTTGGCAGTCGTTACATTTATTTATCACATCACGCGCATCGCGATGCATAGTGGGCCAGTAGTATCCTGACCGCAAGGCTCGTGCTACGACGGACCGTGGTCCTGAATGCATACTGCATGAACCGGCGTGGATCTCTCGGAGTACGTAATCTGCTTGAAGAGGTCCAACGCACCGAAGCCATGGTTGTAGAAATGAGCGCCGATATAGGATACCATCTCGGAGTTCGAATCTCTGCGCTGTGCGCCGTATCCGTCGAGCGTCCTTCTGCTCATGGGGCAATATGCCTTTGCTTATAAATTCGACAATAGGGGTCATCCACGTAGGATTCCCCTCCTCTATTACCGTGGATATCTCCATCTCCGAGATAGATTTATTTTTTAGGATCTCCACCAACACTTGTTTTGACAGGTGCGCAAAGCTTGTAGATGCGATCTTGCTTAGCGCATCCGCTTTTTTGTTTTCACCTCTAGGAACTTGTTTAATGGTAAACCTGTCAAAACCTTGGATTAGTGACTTGGTCTTGTCGAGGTATTGAACCATGTTATCCTCTTTAGCCACGTATTCGCCCAACACATGGTTGGCTACTAATCGGGAATCCACATTTGCTTCTAGGTTGCGTACACCCATTCGAGTTGCAATGCGTAATCCAGCGATTAGGGCTTCATACTCTGCCTCATTATTCGTAGCTGTGAATTCAAAGCGCAGTGCGTAAGTGAATTCCATTCCTTCTGGATTGGTGAGGATAAGGCCTGCGCCCGACCCATCTACACATGAAGATCCATCCGTGAACAGGACCCATGGTTCTTGTAATTCTGCCTCGCTCTGTGGAGGTGCAGCATCGGTGTCTGGTTTTTCGATGATGAAGTCTGCTAGTATTTGCCCCTTAACCGCAGTGCGTGGTCTATAAGAGATGTTATACTCGCCTAGCAATACACTCCACTTTTGTAATCGCCCCGATGCGTCGGGTTTGGAGATAACTTGCTTGATTGGTTGGTCTGTGATCACCGCTATTGGGTGCGCTTGAAAGTACCTGCGCAATCTTTTGGCGGCGAATACTAATGCCAAGACCAACTTTTCCATTGGGCTATAGTTAATCTCTGTCTTCTTGAGCGCTTTACTTACAAAATATACCGGTGTTTGTACGGAATTCCTATCTGTCAATAGCACCGCGCTGACTGCTCCATGAGTCGCAGACAAGTACACAATTAACTCCTCCCCTGGTCGGGGCGCGACTAGCTTGGGAAGCGCTGCTATATGTTGCTTAAGCTGTGTGAAAGCTTCTTCCGCTTCTGTAGTCCAACGAAAGTCTCCCTTTTTTGTACACTTCTTGAGTGTTTTAAAGAGGGGGAGTGACTTATCTGCTGATTTGGATAGGAATCTGTTCAACCCGGCTAGTTTTCCATTCAGAGACTGGACTTCTTTTAGCGTGCGTGGTGAAGGGAGTTGGATGACAGCCTCTGTTTTTTCTGGGCATGGTTTAATGCCATCAGGTTCTATCAAGTATCCTAGGAACATGCCTTCTGTAGCGCCAAAAGTGCATTTCTTAGGATTTAACTTCATGTTGATCTTTCGTAGTGTTCTAAATGTTTCTTCAATGTCGCGGACCAACTCGCCTTCAGTATGGCTTTTTATGACAAGGTCGTCAACATAGACCTCTAGGTTGCGGCCCACTTGCTTTTCAAATGCATTATCTACCAATCGCTGGTAGGTGGCGCCCGCATTCTTTAGGCCAAAAGGCATCTTTGTATAACAGTAAACACCTTGGCTTGTGTGGAAGGCTGTTTTTTCCTCGTCTTCTTTAGCCATTTGGATTTGGTGGTACCCTTTGTATGCGTCTAAAAAACATTTAAAGGGGTATCCGCATAAGGATTCTACCTTCCAGTCTATCTCTGGTAATGGGTAGCAGTCTTGTGGGCATGCTTTGTTGAGATCGGTGAAATCCACACACATCCGCCAACTACCATCACTCTTCTTGACCATCACTGGATTGGAGAGCCAGTCATGGTAATAGACCTCTCGCATGATACCTGCGTCGACAAGTTTGTGTACTTCCTCTAGAATGGCTTTTGCGTGCTCTGGAGCCTGGCCGCGCTTTTTCTGCCGTACTGGGGAGTATCCTTGTCGGATTTTCAACTTGTGTTCTGCAATCGAGCGTGGCACACCAGTCATATGCTTTGGTTCCCATGCGAAGATATCCAGATTCTTTTGCAAGAGTGCGCACACGGTAGCTCTGCCTTTATCAGACAGCGATCCCCCGATCGATACTTCTTGCTCCGGGTAATCAGGATGAATTGCGACCTTCAGGTTTGATACTTTAGCTGCGCTCTGTTCTGGGGTGTGCGTCGTCTCACATGTAATCGTGTTACACTCTCTAGGTGGCGCGGCGTTATTGTAGATGGTGACAATGCCGCCTTCTACCGGGAATTTGAGCATCCCATGTGCTGTGGACGGTACTGCGCGTATTGCCGAAATTCCTGGTCTTCCGATAATGCCATTGTATGGCGAAGGAGATCTGATCACCATAAAATTCATCCAGGCTGTCGTGGAGTGTTCCTTATTACCAACAACAACTAGTAGTCGTAGTTGCCCCATGGGCCATATCTTTTCTCCCGTGAAGCCAGTCAACGACGTCGTGGCCGGGCTTAACTGTCTTTGTATCTCAGGTCGCAATCTTTTGAAACAATGCTCATACATTATGTCTGCTGATGCCCCTCCATCAACATACATGCGGTGGATATCGTGACCCCCCGCATTTATCTCGATGGGGAAAGAGATTTCGCTTCCATGAGAAAATTTCTGGCTGACCTTTTGCCTAGTCTTTCGCTGCCATGATTGTATCATGTAGATTGTGTCAGCCTTGTCCTTAGGTGCTTCTTTCTTGCTCCCGGTCTTCTGTTTGTCTTTCCCATCCTTGATGTTCTTAACTAGATGGTCCAATCTGCCTTCTTTTACTAGCTTATCAATTAGTTGGCGCAATTGGACACACTCATTGGTGGTGTGGCCCTTCTGTCCATGATACTCGCAGTATCCGTTCCCTACGCGCCGATCTTCTGGGGTGCGCATCGGTGGGGGTCTCGGAAAGTTCGCGCCTTCCGTCGCAAATATCTCCTTTGGAGTCTTCGTTAGTGGGGTATACTTGTCATTCTCTCGTCCGCCCCCCTGACTGCGGTAGCTTTTGTTACGATTGCTGCTCTGGTCATTGGATTATCTCCTTGGCTGTTCTTGTGACCTATAGTTTGGGCAACCTTTCTTACTATCCGCAGCGGCGGCTTCTCCTTGGATGAAGGACCTCGTGCGCTTCATAAGTTCGTCAAAGGTTTGGGGAACCCTATCATTTAACTTTTTGATAAGTTCTGGGTTATTGATTCCGTTCATAAACCCTGAGATCTTTAGTATTTCGGGGCATGCTTTGACATGTATGCATTCGTCTTTAAAGCGCTCCATAAAAGCGCTTGTGGATTCCCCTTGGCGCTGTTTTACCCTAGCGAGTTCGACAGGGTTCTTGGCGCACTTCTTCCTCTGAGTAAAGTTCAAACGAAACGCCTTCCGCAACTCTTCAAACCCATCGATGCTTCTACGTGGAAGCTTACTGAACCAGTTTCGCGCATTCCCTACTAATGTAGAATTAAACATGTGGCACCACACAGGTTGTGGCCAATTTTCGATGGTTGCTGCTGATTCGAAAATTTTTAGGTGGTCGTCAGGATCACCTGTCCCATCATAAGTTTTAACATTAGCGGGCATGCGCCTTCTCTTATCTTCTGAAAAATCACTGATGCGCCGAGTGAATGCGTCAACCTTTTGGCAGCGCCAGGGACGAGACATATCTTCGTCCTCCTGGTCGCGGTATCTTCTCCTGGACTTCCAGTGTCCTGTTTCTTCGTCCTCGTTGTCCGAGGAGTCACTTGAGGATGAGCTTACTCTTTTGCGGCGCTTGCGCCGACTATCCTCGGAATCCGAGCTTGAAGGGCTTTCGCTTGGGGAGACCCGTCGCCCAAGTCTATCGTGAATCCTGCGACTGCCAAGCCTAGTGTGGACATTGGCACGCCGTCCATCGTCTTCATGCTCCTCCCGATACTGTAAGTCGGCTGCTTCATCATCCACAACTTTCCTTCCGATCCTAGTAAACACTGGGTGTCGGCGGCTATCCTTCTCGCGCCTTTCCTTTTGGTAACGCGGCGGGGATGCTTCATGCTCAGGGTTGAAGTTTAGCCGGGCTTGCAGATTCTAGCTTGACCTCTTTTTTGCTTCCTCCCGCATAAGCGCAGCCAAGGTTTCATAGTTTTGAGATACGAAATCTCTTGGCGCCAGTTCAGGCGTGACTCCTTCTAGCGCGAGGATATCTGTTTCCAAATCAGGACCCTTGTTTCGGATAGGCGCGTTTGGCGGCTCAGTGAAGTCTAATTCTGGCATGGTGAAAGGAGTGCGCTGTAGATCTACCGCGCTAGTGGTTGTTGTAGTAGCATGGGTAGTCTTTGTGAGCGGTTCTATTGCAGTAAAGGCCAGATCTGAGTATGATTTTAGGTTTTTGGGCGCACTGGTTGTTCCAGAGGCCTGCTTAGGGGCTGAATCACTTTGCTGCTTCTTTCCCTGTAGGTCGTCATGCGTTTTCTTCGCCTGCGGAGTCCGCTGATTTACGTTTCCGTGCTTTGTCATTCTAGTTCTTCGTAGAGTTCTTAGTGTTTGGTCCCACGGATGGCGCCACTTGTTGATACAAAAGTTGGGCGTTCCTTGTTTGGATTCCTATTCCCGTATCAATTGGATCTTAATGCTTGAGACCTGCGCACTAAGAGAACAAAAAACACCGTTAGGCTTATTGTGGGATTGTCTCCCACGATTATCCTCCGGCGTGAGAGTAAGTAATCGGTTTTAGGGTTTTAGTGAAGAGTTAGGGTTATGATATCATACCTTTAATGAGAGCCGAGATGCCCTATATATACACACGAAATCCTTGTTGGTTTCGTGTTCCTTACCCTTCGGCGTATCCCGCCTTCTTTGGTCCTTTGATCCTTATCCCATAAATAAGAGATCCTACATCAAGGCCAATAATAGATTTCGGATTTGGGCCGTTGTAAGCCCAAATATTTATCGTGATAGCCTATGCGTGATGGGCTTGAGTATTGGTCGGGTTCGTGACCGGAATGCGGACTATACGTCATCATAATTAGTTACTAAAATCTCGGTCTTTTGAGAATGAGTTTGTGGGTCACTTGCTTAGAGTTTTAGTGCATATGGTGAGACCGGCCGTACCAGGGAGGGGATCACGCGTCAAGGCCATGACCACGTGCAGGAGGCAACTACACCATCACCACCTTCACGCGTGGTTGTGATGTTTTTGGCTGAACTGGATGGCTGCTTCACTTCACGCGTGGTTGTGATGTTTTTGGCTGAACTGGATGGCTGCTTCACTGAACAAAAAAGAAGGAAACAAATTTCCAACAGTCAAACAAACGAGTCGCTGGGTTATAGTTTAGGAGGAAAAAAAACGAGATCAGGTGTGTTTTTGTGTGAGTTTTTTGTTACACGTTTTGAAAGAAGGAAAAGAAGATAGTTTAGGTGGGATTTAGTTTTTATTTATAATGTTTTAATTTTTCTTATAATCTTTTTGCGTGAAATAATTTTTCTTATAATCTTATATTCGGTTCGGTTTTCGGTTCCATACATTTATGATTTTCGGTTTCGGTTCGGTTTGGTTCGAGCCAAAACCGAGAAAGAACATGCCTAAACCGTACTGTCACCACTAAAATTAACCACCCACTACTTGAAATATTATCATGGGGCTTCTAAAAAACCATTTCTCCAAAACAATCCTTAACCACCTCTGTTTTGCTTCTCAATATCATATCACATTTCTAACAGGTATGAGTATTTTTTTTTATTCTTTTTAAAGTGCTAATTACTGTTAAGATTCTGTCAGCTATTGTTGTTAAATACTAGGAATATACTTTTATAATAATGTCTAATTTTAACCGTCACCAAATGGTTTAGTGCTTACAAGTGATTTAAGGTTCAAACATCACTAGGTCCACATTTGGGGTTTTTTTTGCCTATGCTTATTACTTAAGGGGTGTTTGTTTCGGCTTATGGCTTATTTGGTTTTCGGCTTATGTTTCATAAGTTCACTTTTGTGGCTTTTTTTAAAACTTTTCTGCTTATATCCGTTTGTATAAGTTTATTATGTCGTAATAAGCTTATATAAGCCAAAAAGTTTCAAAACAAGCCACAAAAAGTGAGGTTATGAAACATAAGCCTAAAACCAAATAACCCATAAGCGCCGGCTATATAAGCCCAAACAAACCCCCTTACATGTCAGCTTTTTGTTGGTCGCAGAAAAGCGAGCCATTTTTTCACAAATCAATAAACTAGTCGCACAGTTTCAGGCATACAATTTGACATGTTTTTTGTTATCCCACTCATTTCTCTTTATATAGTTTTGATATGGTGATTGTGATTGCTTATTTAGGGGGTGTTTGGAATTGGTTATTATATCTGCCTATCCACTTATTATTTAAGCAGAACTAGTTTGGTGTTATTCAAAGTGCTTCGCTTATGTGCGTATTTTGAGATAATATAAGGATATTCCAATCCGAGGTGAGGAGCTGCTTATTTGAGATGAAATTAAGAATTTTCTTCTAACATCATATTGAACCGAAAGTCATTTTAGAATGGATTAATTGGATTTTTTTTCAACAATTTATTTTTTTCGAGTATAGTGCATTTGTTTTCACAAAATTAGCAAATGCAAACAATATTTCATGAAGTACTTATTTTCAAGCAGAAGCATGATCATGAAGAAAAAAAGCAATCCCAAACACCCCCATAATTTGCTTCATAAGCATAAGGCAGTTCTAGAAAAAAGACCCATAAAGAATAATTTGTTAGAATATGTCAAATCATATAAGGTTTTAGGTTATATATATGACTATATGAGGGTAAAGAAGTAATACAAGTTCTTCTTTGCCCCAAAATAAGCGAATAAGCAGAAGGAAATTGTTTTTATCGAAGCACTCTAAACTGCTTATATGCTAAAAAATAAGCTTAAGGAGAACAAAAGTAAGCTATCCCAAACCCCTAATTTTGTTAGTTGCTATGAATTTGAAGAGTTAATGTGTTTTTTAGAACTAATTTGAAGTTTATATGTATGCCTTCATACTTTATCATCAAAAATCATTTTTTTTCCAAATTCAAGATTTGCGACGAGGTTTGTTACGTCATTGTTTCATATTCTACTAATACTAGACTTATTTGTGTGTGCATCAACAATGTTTATGCTGTGTATATTTATACAGTCGGTAATTTTGAAGCCAGCAAGAATATTCCGAGATGGATTGGATCAGCAACGTTCCTCCAGGCATAATAGAAATCATCTTATGTCTTGTGCCGACTCAAGAGGCTGTACGGACAAGCATCCTCTCTAGGGAATGGAGGTATCGTTGGACCAAAATCCCCAAACTTGTGTTTGAGGAGGAGAAGTTTCAACTATCGGCTGATGGGGCTGAGTTGCCTGCTGTGGGGCAAACAGATGACGGGTCGAGTGATGCAAAAAAGTTGACGAAGAGACATAATTTTTTGAATGCGATATGCAAAGTTCTGTTAATGCACGAAGGTCCACTACATGAGTTCACCCTTTCCATGCTCCCTGATGAACGATGTTTTATAGGTGACACATGTCCGGAGCTCGATAATATAATATATCATTTGTCAAAGAAAAATACTGTCAAGAAATTAGAAATTGACTTTGAATTTGGGGCGTATAGGCTACCCTTATCTCTCTTCTCATTCCATCATTTAACAGACCTATGTCTCCGAGGTTGCGAATTTGTCCATCAACCAACATTCAGTGGATTTCGTATTCTGACAAGCTTATCTTTTAAATATATATACATCTCCAAAAAATCACTTCTACATTTCCTATCGACTTGTCCATTACTCAAGACTTTGACTCTGGTAAGTTCTTACTAAAAAACGTTCCATTTTAGCTTTTATAACTTATCTGACTATAGTAAGTTTCTGCAGGGAGTTGGCTATACTTACATCTCTCACAGTATTGACACGTTTACCATTATCGACCTATTCGAGTGTTTACCAGTGATAGAAAGTCTCTCTATTCCATTTGGCATCTTTGAGGTAATTTTCTTCACATGGTATATAGTTGATTTAAATTGCGGGAATGAGTTGGCTAATCACTAACCCTTTGTTTTAGATTTTCAAGCCTTTTGTTCATGGCAGAGTTCCACGAGAGCTTCCAACCACATTACACCTCAAATTCTTATATATGCATGACGTATGCTTTACTCAGAAACAAAATGACGGGTTATCTATTCTTGTTCTTTTATTGAAAAGCTCCCCGAAGTTGGAGAAAATTGAGGTATGGGTTATAACATAAATCAATCTTGTATCCTATTAGTCTTGACTCGCCGAAATACACTAACACAATAACTACCGACACTTTTTGTAGATTGACAATCTGGGCCTTGATGAAGATGACTCCTCTATGGAAGATGAATTGTTTACTGAAGATGACTTACATTCCTTTAAACTCGAGGATTATTCAGATATTTGGTTGGAGCATATGCGCGAACTACATATTGTCAAGTTTAAAAACTGGGGGAATGAGTTAAATTTTGTGAAACTTATCCTGGCTAAGTCGCCTGTGCTAAAGAAGGTGTGGATGAGAATCGACTACAGGCTGTTTGATGAGGATGAAGCGTTGCAGATGTATCAAATGCTCTTAAGTTCTCCACGTGCATCGCCAGTGGTAGACGTCATTGTTTGACAGATTGAAGTCGATTCTGGTTACACTTTGCGGTTTTATAGACTGCTTAGTATTGAATAGTTTTGCATTTTCAGACTGGGATCTTTAAAGATATGATGTTTTGTCATTCGAACGTGTTAGAAGTTGATAATTTTATTGCTGATTCTGGTTATGAAACTTCTGTTGCCTTATCTCTTTAGAAACCAGAAAAGACGTAGTTGCGGTTTTTGGATTTACTTTTTAAATATCGATACAAGGCACAACTTACCGAATAACTCCCACGAACAATGCTTGAAATGTTGCTGCCAAACCGAATTATCTGAAACCATGATTCCTGGTTCTTAATTTTCATCAAGCAACTTTTCAATGTGTTTCCCGCGGCGGTCTGTGTTTCGCGGAGTGGTAGGTATGTGTATTTAGGGGTTTACGAGTACTTGCCAGACAACAAAAATGGCTCGGGTGAGGTTTCACTCGTTAAAAAGAAAAAGAATCAAATGCATGTAACATTCATTTAATATTTTAATTAGTTATCACTTATTCAAAACTTTTTGGCTATATTCTAACTCTGGGAGTGTATCCACAAAAGGCGTAGATTGGCGGGGACATCCTGACCTCGGGTACTTTTTGGCACCCGTCATTGTCCACCCTACAAGGAATAGCTCCGGGCAACTCTCCTGGCCTAGTGGAGCACTAACTGGAGTGAGTCGAGACTCTCGTACTCATGAGCTCTTATCCAAAAAGTCTCTCCAATGAACTCATAGGTTTTGCGGAGGTGGGTACCTATCTAGGAGCAAAGTGTCAAGGATGAGATTCGAACCCGAGTCTATTGACTCAAGAATGAAAGCCCCACCTACTAGACCAATGCCCCAGTAGTCTAACTCTGGGAATGTATGGTCTAACTCTGGGAGTGTATATTTATAGCCATTATTACCTTAAAATAATCACATAGATATATTTATTTAAAATTACGCATGTAATCGTGTATAGTAACAGAATTTTATAGCGCTAAATAGTTTTAGCTTAGATAGTTATGTGTTTTGTGTAACGTTTAACAATTAGCGTTGGCAAGTCTTCATCATCATCCGAGATGACAACAATATTATAATAGTTCCACTTTAACAAATTATGATTGAAATATTGATCGGTATTTATAACGAGATTGTGATAAATTTGTAAAAAAAGAAAAAAAATGATAAAGATTGGGTAATTTTACAAACAACATTAATTTTATAAACAAAAACTATTTTTAAAGCAATTATTTTAAAAATTATTTTTAAGTGAGAAAATAAATAAAAGATTAAAATTTAAGTTTTAAAAAGGTATTTTGGAGATTAAACCTTACTCACTTTTATGTTTTTAAAGATTAAAGAAAAACATTTTTACATTACATGTAGTAAAGATATCTATGGTATTCGTATAAGGCGACGGTGACAAATAGTTATTATTATTATTATTATTATTATTATTATTATTATTATTATTATTATTATTATTATTATTATTATAATTATTATTATTATTATTTACTTATTTATTTATTTATTTATTTTTTGAACGGCTTGTTAGTTGTTAGTGGTTCAGGTAGCAGTGACATCCAATTAGGCAGTATGCTGACCCTGAACTTCGCCTGTACTTCCTCATATTCCGCCTAAAAGGGTAAAAGTCTCAGGTGGGACTCGAACTTGAGACCTCCCCTAGCCAAACCTCCCCTCCCCATGCCCCTAAGGAATCTTGACGTATTATTAGTACTAAAATGATCTTAATATGTAACAAATGGCAATTTTTCCATTTGTTATACAATAATTAATAATCGGAATACACGTATCTAATTATTTTCCGACTTGTGAAAACGAGAAGTTATCTTGAAACGAATAGTTATTATTCAAAGATAACTCAAAAACAAATATGTGACAAAAACACGGAACGAAATCACACGCGAACCACGAAATCAAAATACATACAAAATAAACAACTTGGGCTCAAACAAACACAACCCAACTCTATTGTCGGATCACTGTTCATCTGAGCCCACTAACAGCCCAACTGCCAAAGTTTACTCTTTATATTTTTTCTTTCTTCCTTTGTAAAACCGACCAAACGAGCCCTCTAAAAGAGCTTGATATCTTGCGATTTTTGTACACAACTCGTTCAACTCTTTTCATCACTCGAAAGGCCACCTAGCCGAGTATGGACAGCTCAAGTCTCGTCTCGTAACTCCCACGTTTAGTACACGAATTTAAATCAAAGTGAATGCTAGAAATCTAACCCATACGGTTTGATATTTTTTTTGTCAACTCACTCGTATGGACTCATAATCGATTATAACCATTTTTAATGATCACTAGACACCTAAAGGTAGTTACCAAGTGTATTTATATCATCTTGGACCAATGCCACGGGATAGAATATCACAATAATTATGTCGACACATATAAAAATTTCGTATAAATCCTTACCGACACTCATATTTATTGTCACCCTATCAAACTTTCCAAAAGTTCAACAAATATTTATTTCATATACTGTAGAAACATGTGGTGAGTCTTAAAAGTCCACAATAATTCATCCTAGGCAATATACAAATCAACCTATACATTGTTCTAGCCCCTATGCAACTCATGTATTTTATATCCAGTGCATGCATCATTCCTCTATATATTAACTCTCCCAAACTTACCACAAGACCAGAAATAACTCAGTTCAAGCTCACTCAAAACGCATTGCAAGTTTGGAGTTAAAACGTGATCGAGCACAAGTTTTCTCAACCATCCAAGTCCTCTCCTACTCAGTCTCATTCAATTTTCAAGTGTTTGTAAGTTCCTTAAACTCAGTTTCGATTCATTTCAACTCATATCTCAATATAATTCAATTCGAGTATATGTGTTGAACGTATATATATTTGTTGACTTATTTTTACGTGCACAATATGGTTCCCTGGTTCGAACCATGTTCCACACATTAGTCTAGATGCCAAAGATCACGTATATACACATACACTTCATCCATGCATTCGGTTTTTACAAAAACAAACTCATTTGGAACTTGCGTTAAAAACTTAAAACATATAACCAAAACACTTTAGAATTTTTTCTAAGTGTTTTGACTATTGAAAACCAGCCCAACTCACCCACTTTAAGGTCTCGTATTTTCGTATTCATACGAACAACACACAAATGTTTTTACCCAGTTCGAATCTCAACCTGGCCAACTTTAAACTTCGTGTTTTGAACTTTTCATGAAAAGCCATTGAAAGCCCTTAAGAACGCTCAAAGTAAAAGCTACATAACCGGATTTCAACACTTAGTTAAATTTTATAGTTTTTCAGTTTCAAAACAAGCGACTAGGCTATAAACTCTCATCATATCTTCGAATTTGTAAACGTGACCACTCGTTATTTTTGCATCATCTCATTAACAACCTAGAAAACTACACTTTTCGTATTTTGAGTTCTCAAAAATAACTTGAACCCATCACCTAGATTTACCCATTTTGATTTGACCAAATCGCTAGTTTTAACTAAAACTCAAATTTTGAAAAATCTTATATAATCCGAATTGGGCTGAACAAAAGCCCAACAAGACCTTGCGATTTAACAGCCCACTGGGCCCATACTAAATATTTTTAGAATCACAAAAATAGCCCAAGTCCAGGCCCAAAAGTATTTTCATGCCCTCGCCTACAAATTTCTTAACGGGCTTTGTTTTATTTCGTTAAAGGCCCAATAACTCAATAATAAGCATTCTGGTCAAATAAGCAGTTGACTTAAGCTTCAATAAGCATAAATAAGCCTCGAAAATTTTTGTAGAAATTTTCCCCACATTTTTATGCGTTTTGGACTAAACATGCAAACATTTTCACCCCGAGGGACTGAAATTGACAACTTGGTAAAAACAGGGTCTGAACCTGTCAAAACAGAATCATTAGGGTGGAAAATGATTTTATATTAAAGTGTAAACTCAGTTTGTCATTTGGGTTAATTATGGGTTAAAAATGTAACTTTTATATAACCAAGGACTAACGGTGCAACGCAAACACCGTTAGGGTATAAAGTGTGTAAACAGCGAAAGTTCAAGGGTAAACAGAAACATTATAACATTTTTGTTTCCCATCCTCAATTTGCACAATACACCCTCACCTCTCACATTGTTTCATTGCAAACACAAACTTATTAACAATACTTTATATTTATATATATAACGACTTTTAAACAACACAACTCAACGTTTCGTTTCACCCATTTCGAGACGACGGTTATTATGAATTCTGAATCATAACAACAAGATAATATTAGTAATAATATTATTTTTGAACTTTAAACATTTTAAGCATATCACACGCACATCACCGATCAAATCGTCATACGATTTCTCATATCGCATTCGTTATTCGTGCTGAGACGAATTCTCAAACATTATTGTTATTCAGGTCGTGTGAGAAGCTATTTCCGAAATCTCAATTGAATTTACATTTCAGTGAATCCACTTTTTCCATTGTTGCTATCACATCAGGTGAGTTCATGACCCCTACTTTTACTGGTTTTCTAACTGTTTTGGGGGAGAATACATGCTCGTTTTAAACATACTCAATGACTGTTTATTTGAAATCTGTGAACTGTTTACTCAATATCTGACTATTGAGTTATTATTTGACTTGATTATTTGAAGGCATTATGTGATTGACTGATATGTAACCCCACTCTATTTGAACTTGTTTTACAACTGGGGTGAGAAACATGCAAAACTTTTATGGACCAAATTATTGTCTATGCTATTACGTGGATTAGCCTAAGCCCTATTATGTCCCAAATTGCCCAACTCATGAACCGTTAATTCCTGTTGGGAAGCGCGAATGTTATAAATAGATCTATTGGGAGTAACGTCCCCGTTCGGGTTGACCGGATAGGCAAACGAACGTATACCATGTCGAAACTACAAGTGTCTGGGATACACACTTGCTGGGCCACTAATATTTAACATGCTTCTAGAGCATGCACACTGTTATAGCTTCGGTTACATGACTTAGTGCTAACATAATAGACTAAATTTTTATATGACTCGCATGGGTTGCGATGTTCATATACCAAACTCATGGTCCAACTACTAGCGTAATAAACTATTTTATTTGGGTTGCATACCCTACTCTTGGTCTACAACTATAATCTTTCTATGAAGTAAATTGTATTTTTATGACATTGTGAGCGACACAATGGTCACAAAACTCTTATTGAACTCACAGTATCTTTACTGCTTTATCATAAACCTATGAACTCACCAACCTCGTGTTGACACTTTTTAGCATGTATTTTCAGGTATTAAGCAATAGCACACTGCTCAAGGCTTTTGGCATGGCATGGCATGGTCATAGAAGACTCTGATATATTCGGGACCACTTGAAATCTTTTATGGGCTTATATTTCCACATGGTTTTTGAAATGTTGTAAACAAATCTCTTTTGAATATGAAATCTATTTTTAAATGGTTGAGATAAAACCATTCTTTATACCTTGTGTTGTGATATCAATTTAGTAGCACCCAAACATGTAAGCTTCCGCTAAACCAGATTTTGGGGGTGTTACATAATATTATAAAACTAATGAGGTTTTCGCGTTTTGGTTACACTGGTTGGCCGAGTCTTAGACTCATATGTACACTTGACCGTTATGCGACCCTTTCCTGACCATCTAAAGTGTGTAACTAATGTGGTTTAAACCCTAAACATGAGATAACCGCTTGATGACTAGGCCACTTGGTAGTGGTCTATCACTTAGTATATTTACTTACGAGCCTTTCCATGCTTTCTATGTTCATTTTTTCTATAAGGGTGTTTGGGATTACTTATTTATTTTTATCGTAGAGGCTGTTTGTTTAACGTATTTGGGTTATGATGTTATTTCGTTTGACTTATTTTCATAAGCCCATTCTTTCCGGCCTATTTTCTGATTATGACTCATAAATGGAAAGTAAGATCAGAAAGATAGGCCTATGGAATATAAGCAGATCCGAATAAGCTCATAAACCCCAAAATAAGTTAGCAAGCACATATTCCGAAAAGAAGCTTAAACAGACAATCCCTTATGCAATAGGAGTATCTAATGAACATAAAAAATCTTAGGGTGCGTTTAGTTGGGGGAAACACCCTTGTTTTCCACAAAATGTTTTGTGGTGTTAGGATTTATAAAAGTGATGGTCATATTCGTTGTAATATTTTTATTTAATGTGTCGTTGTGTAATTTAGTTAAAATAGTCTATGGGCTTGGAATTAATCTAATAGATTAAAAGTTGTATTAATGAGTCCATGTATAAGCCCAAGATAATTCCAAGCCCATCCATCTCAAGTAAACTATAAATACCACCACACCCCTCACTTGTAAGGGTTGGTGGTTAGAGCTCTAGGGTTTGTATTAAGGATTGAAGTGTGTGATTAATATATTCTCATTTCAAGTTCCACTCTTCTCTCTTTGATCTTACTAGTGATTAGTTGTATGTTAGGATAGATTTATTGGGACAACAAGTGGTATCAATAGCCAAATCATTGATCTAGGAAATTTTTTACGAGTTACTGTTCATCAGACTAGTTTGTCCAGTTTCTATTGTCGACTTTCTGTCAGATCTATCGAGTTAGATAGCCTCTGGCCAGAACCTTATCGACTTTCTGTGAACTCTATCAAGTTTCCCAGAACCTTGTCGAGTTTCTGTGAAACCTTATCGAGTTTCTCTAGTATCCTTGTCGAGTTTCTCAAAAAATTATCAAGTTTCCTGAACCTGTCGAGTTTCTGTCATTGCTACCGAGTTTCTGTGGTACTTATCGACTTTCTGGAGTCTAGTTATCGACTTTCTACTTATCTAGTTTCTCCTTATTGAGTTTCTACTGAAGTTGTCGAGTTTTTGAAGAGGGTTACCGAGTTTGTGAGTTTCTTACCGAGTTTGTACTAGTGTTACCGAGTTTGTGACTAAAGGTTACCAAGTTTGTAACAACTTATCGACTTTGTGACAAGTTACCTACCTTGTGACAAAAGCTACCGAGTTTGTGTGACACTTATCTACTTTGTGACAAGTTATCTACTTTGTGACACTTACCGATTTTGTGACTACGCTATCTAGTTTCTCTCAGTTATCTAGTTTCTCAAAGTTATCTAGTTTCTCAGAGTTATCTAGTTTCTCAAAGTTATCTAGTTTCTCAAAGTTAGCTAGTTTCTCAAAGTTACCTAGTTTCTCAAAGTTACATAGTTTCTCTCAGTTATCTAGTTTCTCAAAGTTATCTAGTTTCTCAGAGTTACCTATTTTGTCACAGTTACCTAGTTTCTCACAACTTATCTAGTTTCTCATAACTTACCAAGTTTCTCAACAACTCTTCAAGGACACCGACAAAGTACTTAACTTTAAACCAAACATAACTTTTGAACCGTAACCAACCCACTCCTAGTTCTTTGAACCGATCCAACATCATCCTTAACCATACAACTTTATCAATGGCAACTCAACAAGACATCCATGCAGCCGGTGCAGAAAACCGTCCCCCGATGCTAGAAAAAGGTGGATATCTTCCATGGACAAGTCGTATGATTCGATATATCAAAACCAAACCCAATGGTCAAGGTAGACTCTTGCTCAACTCCATCCAGAAAGGACCATTCAAGCCTCGTAAGATTCAAGAAGCTGGTAATCCAAATGCAACACCTCCCATTCCACCAACCTTTCGTGATCAAAAAGAAGAGGAATACACAACAGAGGATTGGAAGCAAATTGAAGCTGATGACTTAGCAATGCACTTAATTCAACTTGGTTTACCACGGGAAATATTTGCTGCTATTGACAGTTGTGAAACTGCTTATGATATGTGGGAACGAGTTAGAAGGCTTTGTCATGGCACAGAAATTGGACAACAAGATGTTGAAAACAAGCTTCTAACTGAATGGGAGAAGTTCACATCCACTCCAGCTGAACCAATTGAATCTTACTACACCAGGTTTTGCATCTTAATGAATGAGCTCATCAGAAACAAGTTGACACCAAAACCAATTGTTCAAAATATCAAGTTCATCAACAATCTACCAGAAGAATGGGGACGGTATGTCACAATTGTTAACCAAACAAAGAACCTTCATGAGGTGAACTATGATCAGCTCTATGATTTCCTAAAGCAAAACCAGAAAGAGGCAGATGAAGTCAGGAAAGAGAAGTTAGCAAAGCAACATGATCCTCTTGCATTACTTGTTCAATCACCAACACCTATAACAGTGAATACACAACCATCATCATCATCTCCCACTCAGAACTACATGCAACAACAATATGCTCCACAAACTGCTGTCATACCACAACAACAATTCTACCCACAACAACAACAAGTCATCCCACAACAACAATACCCTCAATACCAAGAACCAGATTTCACTGACACCGATGATAGTGCTGCTTTGACTCAAGCATTTACCCTTCTAACAAAGGTATTTCAAGGACGCTATTCCACACCAACTAACAACAACCAAAGGATTTCTTCGAACACTCGCAACAGGCAGATTGCATAGCCGAGTTTCAACATGGGTCATCAAGGACAAATGGTTGGAGTTTATGGGAATCAGCAAGGATATGCTACAAGGTTTTAGATGGGTAATCAAGGGCAGTATGCAGGAAATCAGATGGGTCAGTATGTAGGGAATCAGATGGGTCAAGCTGTTGGAAATCAGAATGTTGGTAATCAGTTTGGGAATGTTTCTCCTGTTGCTAGGATTGGTGGAAATGTGAATCAAAGGAATTTGTTAAAGTGTTTCAACTGTCAGGGAGTCGGTCATATGGCAAGGAACTGTCCCACCAGGCCCAAAAAGAAAGATCTTGACTATCTGCAGAAAGCAGTGCTGTTAGCTCAGAAGGAAAAGGCAGGGTTACAGTTGAATGCAGAAGAACATGACTTCATGGCTCTTATGGATGATATGGAAGACCTTGAGGACATTGATGCCAACTGCATTTTCATGGCAAATTTTCAGGAGGCTAAGTATGACACGGATTCTGAAGCACCTCTTGCTTATGATATCAATGGAGTATCTAAGGTACCACCATATGCTACATGTCACAATAATGAAATATTTGATATGTCACCTCAAAATGAACAGCATTCTGCGACTCCTACTCTCACTTACGATACATATATGGACACGCCAAGTTGTAGCAATACTAATTTGGCAACTCCAAATATGGATCCTAATGGAGGCTTCGAGTCACAACATACTGAGAATGATGAGGAAACACGTGCGTTATTTGAATCATTATTGAACAACTGTAGTATTGAAATTGAAAAGGTCAAAAAGATCAATCGCGATGTTAAGGCCGCAAATGAAAATTTGACCGCTGAGCTTGAGAGATATAAGGTGAATGAACAAGCTTTTGAATTTAATAACAAACGACAGTCAGAACTTGAAACTGGTTATAGAGATTCTGTTTTAAGAGAAAGACATTTGCAAATCAAATATGACACACTCGATGTTAATTTGAACATGAAAATAAAATCCTTAAACACGGAAATTTCTGAATTAACCAACCAACTTTCTAAACAAAAATCAACTTGTTCGGATCTTGAAAAAGAAAAGAAAGAGTTGAATGCAAGGTTTTCAAAACGAGAAAATGATCTTCTTGATGAAATCATTGACAAACAAGAAACCATTAAAAAGTTGGAAAATCTGCTTGTAAAAACGGGTCATTCCACACAAACAATTAACATGCTAATTAACGACCCAAACCCGCTTTTACATACAATGAAGAAAATGGCTATCGGTTGTGAAAACCCTTATCATCTCAAGAAAGCTCAGCAAGAACAGAATGTGTTATATAATGGTAGTGTGCTAAATGATAAACATGATCCTCCCGAAGTTCGGGATTCTTTTGAAACGATTAAGCTTGCCGAAGAGAGTAGAATCAAAATGAGACAAATAAACCCAGAAATTAAACCAATTGACTATAACAAGCTTAACACAATTTCTGGAGTACATCGTGTTCAAAAAGAGTCACCAATGTTTTTCAAGAAACCAGTGGTTGTCTCAAAACGAAAAGTTGTTTCAAAACATCTTTCTAACATCGAACAAATTTCCTCTAATAACACTTTTAACACAAGTGATGCTAGACGATATTTGGATTATCTTAAAAAGAGAGTTGAAACGCTTCAAATGATTGTGGCATCCAAAACAAATATTAACATCAACGACTGGTATTCAAGTTTTCACTCAGAACAGAAAAAGATGTTTGAAACAGAAATCAATCCTACACTATCAGTAATTCATGCGGTAGTTCTTAATGTTGAAAATGCTCTTCTGAAAGAAACAGCTGACGTTGTCAAGGACCACAAATCCCTGGTGAAGGAAGCTAATGAAAACATTGAACACATCAAAGTTTTGGAAAAACACAATGACACTCTCTTCGAAATAGCTCTGTCAACTGATATTATGTCCATAATTTACCAAACATATTATGTGGAAGACGATGAAAGACTCCGAGCTGAGACTTCTAAAATTGTTGAAAAATATGAAAATGCACTTGCTAAGCTTGAAAAGGAAAATGTAACATATTTTAAACAACTTGATCAAAAAAAAAGGAAGAATGCAAGTATGACAAATTAGCATATGAACGTACTTACAACAACATGAAAGAGCAAAATGATCTTTTGAAGTCTCAGCTTGATAGTCAAAAAGGGAAGGGCGAGGAAACTAAGTTTGCAAAACCATCAACTTCGGACAAACCGGTTGTAAAACCAAAAATGTCAATTTCTCAAAGTGTTCCGAAAGCTGATGTGATAATTGATTTGACAAAACCAGTCACTCCAACACCCTTGCCAAAAGAATGTGAAAAAGCAAAATTTGCTAATAAAGGGAAAGCAATTGTCGAAACATCAAATGTGATAGCACCTGGTCTTTATAGGATTAGTCCCACTACTGCGTCTACCTCTACATCTAAAACATATAGGGCGATAGACAAGAGTGAAAAACATAATCCAAAAGAGTCTAAGATTGCTAAAACAACTTCAAAGGACAACAAGATAAATCCTAATGTGTGTGCCTTACCTTCTACAGGAATAGAAAGCACCTCTAGGAGCAGCAGACTAAAGCCTAGGAGCAATACAAGGAACAATAGAGTCTCGCCTGTCTCTGAGAATAAATGCAAGAATAAAACGGAAGAAGTAGAAGAACACCCTAGGAATTTATCGCTTTCGAATAAAAACATATGTCATCTGGATGTAATGTTAAAAGTACTGATTCTAGTGCATGTAATGACTCTGTTTGTTTAATGTGCAAGAAATCTTTATTTGGAAATGTTTGTGATGATATTGTTTCTAATGATATGAATGTGAATGTTTTGCCTGAACAGAAAGATGTTCCTCCAGGAACTAGTGCTAGGTCTAGATATATTAAAAGACTTATTAAAGCATCTAGGTCAACCACTAGTACATTACCTTGGAACTATCTTAAGTTATGTGCATGGAAACCAACGGGTAGAAAGTTTACACTTGAGAATGGCAAATTACAAGCGGTCCCAAAAGAACCAGTAGAAACCTTCTATGAGTGTGATTCATTTGTTACCCCTAACCCCATGGAACCAAATGATAAACGGTTTCCAAATGCAAAATCATCTGTTCTTGGCAGGTTATCGAAATATGTCTTTGGATCGTTGACTCGGGTTGCTCCAAGCGCATGACCGGGAATCTAAAGCTGCTGATCAACTTTGTCTGGAAGTTCATGGGAACTGTACGTTTTGGAAATGATCATATAGCAGCTATTCTGGGTTATGGAGATCTTCAGTTTGGGAATTACTTAATCACTCGGGTTTACTATGTCGAAGGGTTGGGACATAATCTGTTTTCATTCGGGCAGTTTTGCGATGCATATTTAGAGGTTGCATTTAGGAGAAACACTTGCTTCGTTAGGAATTTGATTGGAGATGATCTTTTAACCGGAAATTGTGGCACCAATCTCTATGCTATCAATATTAACCAAATGACCTCTTCATCACCAATTTGTCTCATGACAAGAGCATGCGAAACAAAGTCCTGGTTGTGGCATAGACGTTTATCCCATCTCAACTTCGACACCTTAACCAAGCTAGCCAAAGACAACATCGTCACCGGTCTCCCAAAGTTCAAATACACCAAAGATCACTTATGTCCATCCTGTGAGCAAGGAAAAAGAAAAAGGGCAACATATAAACCTAAAACCATACCCAGTTCGGTTGATAAGTTACATTTGTTGCATATGGACTTATGTGGCCCAATTAGAGTAGAAAGTATCAATGGGAAAAAGTATATTATTGTTATCGTCGATGACTATTCAAGATATACATGGGTAAAGTTTCTGAGGTCAAAAGACGAAGCACCAGGCATCATCATCACCTTTCTGAAACGCATTCAAGTCTTACTTCAAGCTCCAGTAAGGATTGTAAGAACAGACAATGGCACAGAATTCACTAACTAGGAGTTAAGAACATATTTTGAAGAGACTGAAATCACTCACCAGACATCAGCTGTTAGAACTCCACAGCAGAATGGAGTAGTTGAAAGAAGAAATCGAACTCTTGTGGAAGCTGCTCGCACGATGCTGATTTATTCTAGTGCACCGCTATTCTTATGGGCTGATGGTGTTGCCACTGCTTGTTTCACTCAGAACCGATCCCTAATCCATCCAAGATTCAATAAAACCCCATATGAGCTAGTGAACAACAGAAAACCCGACATCTCTTACCTTCATGTATTTGGCGCTTTGTGCTATCCTACGAACGACAGAGAAGATCTGGGGAAGCTGAAAGCAAAGGGTGATATTGGAATCTTAATAGGTTATTCAGAAAACTCGAGGGCATTCGGGGTGTATAATCGTAGAACTAAAAGGATAATGGAGACAATGAATGTGAAGTTTGACGAAATTTCACAGATGGATTCTGAGAGACTTGCTCTAGAACCCGCGCTTAACCCGATGGCTTCTAATCATACCAGATTAGGACCCGCACCAAATAGTCAAACTTCTGGACATATTAGTTCAGGACTCGTACCCCAAAGAGCTCAGTCAACTAATACTGACAAACCAACAAATCAAGAACTGGACACTTTCTTCGAGTATATGTATAATGAATACTATGGTGGAGCTTCGACAAATGCATCACAACAACGTTCCGCTGCACCCGCTCAAAATCATCAACCACCACCACCGCAAGATGCATCAACAACAATCGAAGCTGACGCACTAACTCCCTCAACGTCATCAACATCTACTCCAACAACTCCAGTAATTGAGATTGTTTTACCAATAGTTGATGAGCAACACCACGATTCGCCAATTCAAGAAGAACAACAACAAAACGATGCTGTGTTAGAAGAAGAACCATTCGAAAACCCATTTGCAACAGATTCTGCTGAATCTTCTTCTAGGTTACATGAACCATCTAACACGCATTCGTCCAATCCAAGGTACCCGTCAACGTTACAGTGGACTAAAGACCATCCAATAGATCACGTTATTGGTGAACCTTCAAGGCCAGTACAGACGAGAAGACAACTCATCACCGATTACGACATGTGCATCTACGTCTGCTCAGTCAGTCTAAAAGAGCCAAAGAACATTCGGGAGGCGATGACAGACAATGCTTGGATTGAAGCGATGCAGGAAGAACTTCTCCAATATCAATTACATGACACTTGGGATTTAGTGCCAAGACCAATTGACAAACTTGTCATTGATCTTAAGTGGTGATGCGTGGTTTTGCGACCTTACAACAGGTTTTACCTCTCGAGGGATCTCAAGAGGCTTACAACCCCACCAGGCAGTGTACCTGACCGATGTAGTATAGTGTAGTGGTAAGTACGGGGGATTGATCGTTCTCCACAGGGAATAGTGTCGTTAGGATTGAAAAACTACTCTAATAGGTCTAAGGGTGAGGGAAGATTCTTTTTGTATTTTTATATTTTATGAAAGCAAGTAAAATCTCGGGTTTGAAGGAGTGGGCGGAATTAGTTGCTAGTCAACTAACCCAAATAACTACAAATGCAAATAAAATAAAATAACTGAAAATGAAAAGGTTGTGAAACTTATATGGAGAGAAATGTGTTTACTTAGATTTCCTTACTCCCTAACTATCTTTTACCGGTTGATTAGTGTGTATTAATTGCGTGGATGACGGGTGTATTCCTTAATACCAATCGTGGGGTGGCGTACGTACTTCCCCAACTCTACAAGCTCCTACTTCCCCAACTCTACAAACTCCTATGTCGAGCCGGCTAAGAAGCTCCTAACATGGGATCACTAGAATTCGCTCATGCATTAAATACAACCATAAAAACCTTAGTACGCATTGGTTCATGTTTCTTAAGACGTTCAAGCAAGTTACCGTATAGGAAGTTAGCCAGTTTTCTTAAGCCTAACATCGATAAACAATCATCCAATACAATTAATAACACACTAATAACCAATAATCAATAGTTAGGTTTCATTAGATCTAAGCAAACACAAGATAAATCTAGCCTAGCATGTTAATTAAAAGACAAGAACAAGATATAATCAAACAACACATAGACATATTGATTGATTAAATGAATACTTATCTTCAATTAAACATGGGAGATCCAAGGGTATAAAAACCCTTAAAAATGGCAGAAATTCGTCTTAGGGTTTCTCCTCACAAAGTTGCACACTAATGACAAAAAATTGCAAAACTATATATAGAGTTTAGGGGCTGACGGCGTCACGTTGTAGATCTTGACGCCGTCACCTCGCCGTGTCTAGGGTTCCCGATGGCCTTCTTGACGCCGTCCCTCTTTAATGCTCCAAAATCCGCTCTGGCTTATCAAAGGTTGACGCCGTCAGAAATGGGATTGACGCCGTCTCTCTTTAAGTTAAACCGTGATGGCCTTGATCACCTTAAAGGGTGACGCCGTCAGACTTCCTTTGTAAAACTCCCTGGCTTATCATGTGTATTTTTCATATCCACCTCTTTTGCCAAGCCATGACGCCGTCTGGAACAATCCCTGACACCGTCAAAGGTACTTTTCCAGCCGATTTTGAGACTTTGTCGTTTTCTTCACTTTAATGCTCCAAAAAAGTCCAAAATGCTTCCTTTTCCAGATTTCTTCTCCAAAGTACCTAAAATGACAAAAGGAACGATTTAGGGCAATATTTGATCAAATAAATACGATTTAGGGCTTAAATGACCCCCTAAAAGCGGTACACTTTTCGCTTCATCAAATACCCTTACACTTGAGATTTGCTTGTCCTCAAGCAAATGCGCTTTTATTCTAATCAAAATACAAGTTAGGGGTCATTTAATGCTAATATAAAAGTAATTACAACAAATAGTCATTCCACTTTAATCATAATAAGAACGGAGATTACAAACTAGCACCTCACAAGTAGTGTTTAGATACTCACATCTCTCAGGTGTCATCAAATTAAATCTCATAAATGAAAATGAATAATATCTCTCACTACCTGTCATAGCAAATAGATTACCATAGGCTTGGGAAAGAATCGAAAACCTCCTCCACTAGGCGTAAGCACCTAAGATAAACTATCAAAGAGGGCTTTTAAATGGGTTATAACGTGAGGTGTAGGGATATGATAAACACGGTTTTGTTGGATAAGGGATATTTTACTGGTGGTGAGTTAAAGATCTTTATTAATTACATGTACAATATGGCGTTGCTAAGCCAAGACTAGACTCGACTTAAGCTAAAAATAAAATAACAAAAACATAAAATAAACATAAAATGAAACGGGATGGTAGTCCGTATGTTTTTTTTCTATTTTTCTTTTTCTCATTTTTTTGTATTTTTCTTGATTTTTTCGATTTTTTTTTTTTTTTTTTTTTTTTTTTTTTTTTTTTTTGCATACACTTTTGCCCTACCATCCAAAATAATACATCATAGGGGCGTTGCATTCCCCTTACACTTGAACTTTTACATACTTTACAATCAACTTATTCTAATGACTCGAATTAAGATAATCAAAACACTTGGAGTACTTTTTTTAAAATATTAACGCACATATGGGGTATTACATCTTCCCCATTACTCCATTATAATAGTACTTTACCCATGAGTCCCAATCGTCCCAAAATAATATGTACAAGGATATGACTCGACTTAGCAACCATGTAATCAATTAGATAATTAACTAAGGGTTTAAACAGATGTTGTCACAATAATGCACTAAAAATGAGTGCATACAAGGTAGGCTAAGGTGATTTGGGTGTACATTTAAGTGGGGTGTAAACAAATTCTTACTTTAAGTAAAATGCTTAAAGTTAGAAACGAAAAGATAGGCTCTAAGGGGTGTACTAGGGGTATCGTGTACTAAAAATGAGTACAACGCAAAGGGTGTGGGAGAATTACTTGACCAATGTAGCCAATGTAATTATAACAAAAACACAGGTGTAAAACAATGGGTTAATCCTAATGCCTCTTATCATGTAGTAAATCTAACTACACGTATGTAGTCTCACTTGTGGCCTCGGAATGGTCCTAACGCAAGTTCTAGAATCTAAGTGCTACCGGTACACACATCATAGCATAAATGCTTTTCCTACCAATTCTAGGGGCGAACCTCACATATTTTGGGGTGAAAATTTTTTTAGTGGTACGGTTTTGTGCTAGTCATATAACTCCTATCCGTGAGACGCTCATTAAGACCAAAGTTTCACTCCTATATGTTGTAAAAAAATTTAAATTTGGCACTAAAATTGCCTTAATAGGTATTTCTCTCAGTTTTATTACACATCTACCATTAAACAAACGAAAAATCAAGCGCAATTGTATTCTCTAAGGTATCGTACTTTACCCCCCCCCCCCCTTACACTTAAGATGAACATTGTCCCCAATGTTCAAATAACAGGATGTAAAAGTAAATAAGGTAAAAGAATGAAATCAAATACTCCCCTGATTCGCTCGGTGGATAAAGAGGTAACATGGTTAGACCTTCTTCCAAGGTAATGTTGAAGCTTCAAGATTAAAGCAGCGCCAAAAGCTAGATTCCACATACATCTCCTTGTCCAAAATAACCTGTTAAACCTGAGAAAACAAACACGAAAACCTGCATAACATCGACGGGATAAATCTGAATACGGATATAATGCTTGTGGAATGATTATTTTGCAGATTCCTGGAGTTTATAAGTTAGAGATTTAATAAAGCATTTTATGATTCCGGAAGAAAAACAAAACTTTCAAAAAAAATTCCAGAAAACTGTTCCTGACGCCGTCAGACTGGGGTCTGACGCCGTCAGAAGTGATCTGACAGATTTTTCATGTTAAGTTTCCGAAAAATTTCTAGAAAAACTCAATCCTTATTTCCTGGAAATCCTGCAAAATATCATTATGACTCGATACAAGCATTTGACTCAAACAATTACTAATATGTATGTTAATTTAATATTGTTATGATTCACGTTCATTTGTTCTAATAAACCGATTTGGATTTCCCTTACACTTATCTTTTGCAAAATACCTTTATATGTAGTTAAGACGAAGTTAAAAACAAAATAATGCATTTTCACAATTTAATTTGAAACATGAATCAATAATAATAATAATTAAACACACATACGGAAGCAAATAAAATCAAACAAACAAATAAATAAACACACAAAGCAAATAAAGCTTGGGTTGCCTCCCAAGAAGCGCTTTTCTTTATTAACGAGTCTTGTAGCTAGACTCAAAGTCACCGTATATCACGTGACTTCTTCATCAAAAGTTATGTCTTCCTCATTGATCATTTCATTACCATTCTCTTGATAATGCTTGACTCGTTGTATATTCACAGTGAATTCTCTATCTTCGTCGTCAATCAACACAACGGCTCCGGTTTTAGAGGAGCTCCTTACGGTAAAAGGTCCATACCATCTAGATTTAAGTTTCCCAGGAAATAGTCTTAAGCGAGAATTATATAATAAGACCTTGTCTCCTTCCGAAAACTCCTTGGGTCTCTTAATCCGTTGGTCATGCCATCTTTTTGCCCTTTCTTTGTATGTAATGGAAGATTCATAAGCCTCTAATCTCAATTCATCGAGCTCTTGGAGCTGTAAGAATCTATTTGTTCCCGCAACCGTATAATCCAAATTACAAGCCTTAAGTGCCCAATATGCCTTGTGTTCCAGTTCTACTAGAAGGTGGCATGCCTTGCCATATACCATACGGAACGGGGTTGTCCCGATTGGTGTCTTATAAGCGATTCGAAACGCCCACAAAGCTTCATCGAGCTTAAAAGACCAATCTTTTCTGTTTTGATTGACCGTTTTCTCTAATATTCTCTTTATGGCTCTATTAGTGTTTTCGACTTGACCGTTGGTTTGAGGATGGTAAGCGGTGGAGAATCGGTGAGAGACTCCATATCTTTTCATAACTTTCTCCATTTGCGAATTGCAAAAATGGGTTCCCCTGTCACTAATAAGAGCCTTCGGAATTCCGAACCTAGCGAACAATTTTTTTTAAGAAATGAATGACTACCCTAGCGTCGTTAGTCCTAAGGGCTTGTGCTTCCACCCATTTTGAAACATAATCAATGGCCACTAAGATGTATTCATTCCCTCCTGACGATGGGAAGGGTCCCATGAAATCAATTCCCCAAACATCGAAAACCTCGCAAACTTGTATATAATTCTGTGGGGCTTCATCCCTCCTAGAGATATTCCCAGCTCTTTGACACGCGTCACAAGTCTGTATCATTCCCTTCACATCACGGAATATTGTAGGCCAATAGAATCCCGCGTCGAAGACCTTTCGTGCAGTAGTGTTCATTCCGTGATGTCCTCCAGATGGACCTGCATGACACTCTTTCATAATTCTGACAGCCTCCTTTTCCGAAACACAACGCCTGATTACCTGATCCGGACATCTTCGGAATAAGAAAGGTTCATCCCAAAAGTAGTATTTTAATTGATTGAAGAACCTCCTTTTTTCATGCCTGCTCATATGCTCAGGAATGACTCTACTTGCCAGGTAGTTAGTATAATCCGCATACCATGGTTCAGAATCATTTATTGACATGAGCTGCTCTTCAGGAAATGAATCCCGAATCTCACTCTTGTCAGATTCAGCGAGGCTGGGGTTTTCGAGACGAGAGAGATGATCAGCCGCAAGATTCTCTGCTCCTTTCTTATCACGAATCTCTATATCGAACTCTTGCAATAGTAAGATCCAACGAATTAACCGCGGTTTAGCATCCTGTTTAGTGAAAAGATATCGAAGAGCTGAATGGTCCGTAAAAACAACCGTTTTAGAAAGGACAAGATACTGGCGAAACTTATCAAAAGCAAATACCACGGCTAGTAATTCCTTTTCAGTGGTAGTGTAGTTTTCCTGGGCAGGATTCATGGTTTTGCTAGCGTAGTATATTGGCTGAAAGTGTTTGTTAAGCCTTTGGCCTAATACTGCCCCAACAGCATAATCGCTAGCATCGCACATGATTTCAAAGGGTAACTCCCAGTTAGGGGTGACCATAATTGGAGCTTGGGTGAGTTCCTGCTTCAATCGATCGAATGCATCCTTGCACTCTTGAGAGAAGTCGAACGGGGCATCCTTCACGAGCAACTGAGTCATTGGTCTAGCTATCTTTGAGAAATCTTTAATGAATCTCCTATAGAAACCAGCATGGCCCAAGAAGCTACGGATTGCCTTGACCGTTGTTGGATAGGGAAGTTTGGATATAGCCTCAATTTTTGCCCGGTCCACTTCAATTCCATTTTCGGAAATTTTGTGCCCTAGCACAATACCTTCTTTTACCATAAAGTGGCACTTTTTCCAGTTTAGTACCAAGTTAGTCTCCTCACAACGTTTGAGCATTTTCTCAAGGTTAGCAAGACAGCGATCAAAAGAGTTTCCAAAGACCGAAAAATCATCCATGAAGACCCCCATGCTGTCTTCCATTAACTCATGGAAGATTGCTGTCATGCAGCGCTGGAAAGTGGCGGGGGCGTTACATAGTCCAAAGGGCATTCGCTTGTAGGCGAAGGTGCCATAAGGGCATGTAAACGTAGTCTTTTTTTGGTCCTCAGGAGCGATAGGGATTTGGAAATACCCTGAGAACCCATCTAGGAAGCAGTAGTACTCATGCCCTGCTAACCTTTCCAACATTTGGTCGATAAATGGGAGAGGGAAATGATCTTTTCGGGTTGCATCATTCAACTTCCTATAATCGATGCACACACGCCATCCAGTTACAGTTCGTTGAGGCACTAACTCATCCTTATCGTTCTTCACCACCGTCATTCCTCCCTTTTTTGGTACAACCTGTACAGGACTTACCCATGGACTGTCCGAAATTGGGTAAATTAGCCCTGCATCTAGGAGCTTAATGACTTCCTTTTTTACGACTTCCTTTATGTTGGGGTTTACTCGCCTTTGAGGTTGCACGGTGGGTTTATAATCCTCCTCCATGAGGATTTTATGCGTGCAAAAGGTAGAGTCAATCCCCTTGATGTCGGCTACACTCCATGCTATAACTCCTTTATATTTTTTTAAAACTCCTAAGAGTTTATCCTTTTGTTCACTTTTCAAAGAAGAGCTTATGATTACCGGAAGTTGATCTTCTCCTTGGAGGAAGGCATATTCAAGGTTGTTTAGGAGTTCCTTGAGTTCTAACGTGGGTGGCTCGATGATGGAAGGTTTAAGCTTGTTCTCGGTTTACGAAGCTCAAGCTGTTCGATTTCTTGTCTGGGATAGAAGGAGACTGCATTCACATCCATAGTCTTCTCCTCCTCTAAGATGGGTAATAAAGCTTCATCTCGCAACCAACCAGCTTCCACCTGTTCATCTATACAATTGTCTATCTCGTCGGATAGTTCATTGATTTCTCCGATGAAATACAGCTGATTATCTGCTTCGAGAGAGAGATTCATTGTGTCCTTGATGTCGAAGGTTAAGCTATCGACCCCCACTCGTAAGGTTAGTTTGCCGTCATGAACATCAATAACAGCACGAGCAGTTGCAAGGAATGGCCTCCCCAGAATGATGGGCACTAGGTCATCTTCTTCCATCTCTAAGATGACGAAGTCAACTGGAAATTTGAACTTCCCTACCTTAACCAGCACATTCTCACATATTCCTAAGGGGTATTTGACTGATCTATCGGCTAGTTGGATGTTCATACGGGTTGGTTTCAACCCAGAATACCCTAATTTGAGGAACATGGAATGCGGCATAAGATTGATACTTGCTCCTAAGTCGGCTAAAGCATTCTTGACTGAAAGAGATCCTATTGAGCAGGGCAAGGTGAAACTACCTGGATCGTCCACCTTCTTTGGCAGCCCTCGTTGAGTCACCACAGAACATTCCTCTCCTAAGGTTATAAGACCCTCGAGCCCTTTTCTGTTGGTTAGCAGCTTCTTGAAGTATGCACTATATTTGGGCATATGGTAACATGCATCGAGAAGGGGTATGGTGACGACCGAATCCTTCAAATATGACAAGAATCTTTTATTATCATTTTCGACCTTTTGATTCTTGAGGCGGGACGGGTATGGGACTTTAATGGGCTGTTTGGTTGGAGTAGGTGGAGAGGGAGTTACCGGAGGGGTTTGTTCGGGATTTCCATCGTTCACATTATCTTCCTCCTCATGAGGGGTGTTGGGTTCCATGATGTTAGATTGTTGAGCTGGGTAAGGGGGATCCTTAGTAGTTGTTCCAGCACGAGTGGTGATGGCGAGTAAGGGATCTCTTTGATTTGTTTGGGGTTCGCCAAGGCCGTCGAGAGTGGCGTTGAGTTCTGCGAATTTGGCCCTCAGGTCGTTTTGTTGGCTATTGATGAGGTTGTCGAGACCATTTAGTTGCAGATTCTTTTCAAGCGTGAAATGCCCAAGATCATCCTCAAAAGTGCTCCTAACCTTGTAGTCAGGATATTCTCCTCCTCCCTCTTCTCTCACAAGATTTCCCCAAGGGGTGAAATCATTGTTTTGGTAGAAAGTTAAGAGCGAAGGATCATCAAAGATGTCGTGGCTTGACAAGCATGCTTGTTTGGTGGTGGTATCATCCCCGCACTCCTCCACTTCATGCGGGCCACCACATTGGTCGCAGATCAAGTATGGGTTTGACAACCGTTTAGTTGGTTGTGACTTGTCTAGATAAGAGACTTGATCATTCATTCTACTCAACCGGCTAGCAAAAGGAGGCTCTTTCATGATCTTGGAAATGCTCATGATCGAATCGGGTTCATCCCAGGTATCGTCTTGATCATTTGTGTATTCCTCAATTCTATTCCATCCTTCCTCAGCGCTTAGGTTGGCTATTTTTCCTTTTACCGAATTATTAATGCCAAATTGGTCGCTTTTAGGGACACTGTCATAAAAGATTTGGACAAGAAGCCAGAGTTCAATGCCATGATGAGGGACTTGTCTAATTAGATCTTTGAATCTGATCCAGGATTCGTGAATGGGTTCAGCTGGTCCAACATGGAAGCGGAAGATTTCGTCTCTTAACGTTGAAGTTCTTCCTATTGGAAAGAATTTCTCATAGAATTTTGAGACAAGCTGTTCCCATGTGAAAATGGATTCGGAGGGAAGTTGGTTATACCAGTCTCCGGCTTTTTCATAAAGGGTGAAGGGAAAGAATCGCAGCCGGGAGGTATCTCTAGTGGCCCCGTCCGTATGGAGGGTATCCACTATTTTCAGGAAGTCCTTGATGTGTTGGATTGGATCTTCAGTTTTCAATCCGTGGAACTTGCATACACTTTGGACAAGCCAAATATCGGTTGCACGCAAGACCCCATTCGTGTGTTCATTTGGAAAAACGATAGCATTGGAAAAACCACGAGGGGTGGGAGAAGAGTAGTCCTTGAGGCATTTAGGGATTGGGTTTTCGGGAACCTCCATATCGTGATTGGGTTGAGGGCTAGGAGGTGTAGAATGATGATTGGATCCTTCCTCGGAGAGGGCATCATCAAAGTTGATGGCAATGCCAGATGGTTCGGGTGTTGCAAAGAGTCGCCTTAATCTTTGCATTTCCCTATCAGGTTCTGCGTAGGGTGGAATAAGGTCTCTTAGTAAACTACGACTCCTGGTGACTCTAAGATTGGAGAGATCTTCGTTTACCATGATGGCCAAGGAAGATTTGAGCAATGGATAGAGCAGAAAGAGATAGACTAAAGGAAACCTAGAAAAATAAAATAAAAATCTCACTAGAAAGGAATCTAGTGAGTAGACCTAATAAAATAAAAATTCAACCTAAACAATAACTATTCCCCGGCAACGGCGCCAAAAACTTGATGCGTGGTTTTGCGACCTTACAACAGGTTTTACCTCTTGAGGGATCTCAAGAGGCTTACAACCCCACCAGGCAGTGTACCTGACCGATGTAGTATAGTGTAGTGGTAAGTACGGGGGATTGATCGTTCTCCACAGGGAATAGTGTCGTTAGGATTGAAAAACTACTCTAATAGGTCTAAGGGTGAGGGAAGATTCTTTTTGTATTTTTATATTTTATGAAAGCAAGTAAAATCTCGGGTTTGAAGGAGTGGGCGGAATTAGTTGCTAGTCAACTAACCCAAATAACTACAAATGCAAATAAAATAAAATAACTGAAAATGAAAAGGTTGTGAAACTTATATGGAGAGAAATGTGTTTACTTAGATTTTCTTACTCCCTAACTATCTTTTACCGGTTGATTAGTGTGTATTAATTGCGTGGATGACGGGTGTATTCCTTAATACCAATCGTGGGGTGGCGTACGTACTTCCCCAACTCTACAAGCTCCTACTTCACTCCTATGTCGAGCCGGCTAAGAAGCTCCTAACATGGGATCACTAGAATTCGCTCATGCATTAAATACAACCATAAAAACCTTAGTACGCATTGGTTCATGTTTCTTAAGACGTTCAAGCAAGTTACCGTATAGGAAGTTAGCCAGTTTTCTTAAGCCTAACATCGATAAACAATCATCAAATACAATTAATAACACACTAATAACCAATAATCAATAGTTAGGTTTCATTAGATCTAAGTAAACACAAGATAAATCTAGCCTAGCATGTTAATTAAAAGACAAGAACAAGATATAATCAAACAACACATAGACATATTGATTGATTAAATGAATACTTATCTTCAATTAAACATGGGAGATCCAAGGGTATAAAAACCCTTAAAAATGGCAGAAATTCGTCTTAGGGTTTCTCCTCACAAAGTTGCACACTAATGACAAAAAATTGCAAAACTATATATAGAGTTTAGGGGCTGACGGCGTCACGTTGTAGATCTTGACGCCGTCACCTCGCCGTGTCTAGGGTTCCCGGATGGCCTTCTTGATGCCGTCCCTCTTTAATGCTCCAAAATCCGCTCTGGCTTATCAAAGGTTGACGCCGTCAGAAATGGGCTTGACGCCGTCTCTCTTTAAGTTAAACCGTGATGGCCTTGATCACCTTAAAGGGTGACGCCGTCAGACTTCCTTTGTAAAACTCCCTGGCTTATCATGTGTATTTTTCATATCCACCTCTTTTGCCAAGCCATGACGCCGTCTAGAACAATCCCTGACGCCGTCAAAGGTACTTTTCCAGCCGATTTTGAGACTTTGTCGTTTTCTTCACTTTAATGCTCCAAAAACGTCCAAAATGCTTCCTTTTCCAGATTTCTTCTCCAAAGTACCTAAAATGACAAAAGGAACGATTTAGGGCAATATTTGATCAAATAAATACGATTTAGGGCTTAAATGACCCCCTAAAAGCGGTACACTTTTCGCTTCATCAAGTGGTTATGGAAAAACAAAAATGATGAAGAGATGATTGTAATTCGCAACAAAGCTCATCTCGCGGCCAAGGGATTCAGACAGGAAGAGGGAATAGATTTTGAAGAGTCATTCGCGCCAGTAGCAAGGCTTGAGGCAGTCAGGATTTTCTTAGCATATGCAGCTCACAAAAACATCACGGTCTATCAGATGGACATCAAGACCGCTTTCTTGAATGGAACTCTGAAAGAAGAAGTGTACGTGAGTCAGCCAGACGGATTCGTTGACAAAGATCATCCCGACTACGTCTACAAGCTAAAGAAAGCTATCTATGGTTTGAAACAAGCCCCATGGGCGTGGTATGACGAATTATCATCTTTTCTACTTCAAAATAATTTCACCAAAGGAACAATAGACCCGACCTTGTTTACAAGAAAATTTAAAGATGACATTTTGATTGTTCAGATTTACGTGGACGACATAATCTTTGGGTCCACTAATCCGAAACATTCAAAATATTTTGAAAATCTCATGAAAAGCAAATTTGAAATGTCCATGATGGGGGAATTAAAATTCTTTCTTGGTTTACAAATTCATCAATCCCCGCGTGGTATTTTTATAAATCAAGCTAAATATACTAGTGAGATTTTAAAGAAACATGGAATGAAAAATTGTGAATCTGTTGGTACACCAATGGTCACTTCACCCAAAATAGGAGCTGATTTATATGGGAAACCCATGGATCCGAAGAAATATCGGAACATGATTGGTTCTCTCATGTATCTAACAGCTAGTCGACCCGATATTCATTTTGCTGTATGTTTATTAGCACGGTTTCAGGCAAGGCCTACCGAACTGCACCTCCAAGAGGTTAAATGGATCTTTCGGTACCTACGAAGAACCATTAACATGGGACTTTGGTATCCGAAGGATTCGGAGTTTAAACTAACAGCCTTTTCAGATGCGGACCATGCGGGTTGCCAAGAAACAGCAAAAAGTACATCCGGTGGAGCACAATTTTTGGGAGAAAAGCTAGTAGGCTGGTCATCAAGGAACCAAGATTGTACGGCGTTATCAACCGCATAAGCCGAGTATGTATCTCTATCTGCGTGTTGTGCCCAAGTTCTATGGATGAGGACACAACTCACAGATTATGGTTTTACTTTCGACCGCATACCTATGTATTGTGATTCGAAAAGTGCCATAGCCATCTCGTGCAATCTAGTTCAACACTCCAAGACCAAGCATATTAGAGTCCGCTATCACTTCATAAAGGAATACGTTGAAAATGGTACTGTTGAATTACTTTTCTTGAAGACTGAATACCAACTCGCCGATCTATTTACTAAAGCCCTTATAAAAGAGAGGTTTGATAACTTAGTTCGACGAATTGGAATGCGAAGCCTAACTCCCGAAGAGTTAGAAAGTCTTCTCGAATCTTCTTGAATTATCTCACAAAGCTTCGCATGTAAATATTTTTGAAAAAAAAAATACAAAATTTGAAAAACCAACAAAAACAAAATAAAAATAGAAAAAATACAAAAACAGTAAAAATTATAAAAACCCAAAATATTCTTCTCACGACATGTCTCTCGTATAATCGATATTCTGTACGTATCTAGAAATGACATTCAAAAATGATACGGACATGTACAGATGCTTGAGCGAGAGTTCATTTAAAAGTTTTCAAAACATGTCGTTTCTCAAAATTTCTTCACAACGGCTTTTGTATATTTTAGTACGAAACCCGAGCTACATTGATGACTTCTGATTATTTCAGATCAGGACTCGCAATGTTAATGGCAAATTAAAAAATTCTTGAGCACATGATCAAGATTTTTCAAAATCTTTCTCAAAATTCTGTGCTCAAGATTTTTCCAAAAGAAAACTCCCTCTATACCCTTAAAATTAACTTAAACTCAAATGTTTAAAAATATGCTTTCTTTAAGGGGGAGTATAAAAAAGAAAAACAAAATGTTCAAAATCATGCTAAAATGATCTGTCTTTCTCTTGAAAAAGCTTTATTTTAATCATTTGATATAAAAAATATCACTAAATTCTATTTTTGAGGGAGGGAAGACGTGATTAAAATGTGATAAAAAATGTTTAAAGATCGTGGATTGAATCTCAACAAGAGCTAGACTCAGATCTGAACCCTCGAATTGACGAAAATTAAATGTCCGTAATCGAAAAGACTTGTCCAGGACGAGTAATAATTTCAAGCTGGTTATCCAGTGATGTAAACGTGTCTCGCAAAGGACTTGTTTGAGTAGAATGTACCAATTCGAGAGATAATCACTGAATATGACCGGGACGAGTATAATATTTCAAGCTAGTTCAACTAGTGATGTAAACGTGTCTCGCGATGGTCATGTTCATTGAAAGTCAGTCATTTCAAATGTGCGAACTCTACCCAACATGTGCAAAATTTATCTTAAAAATGCAAGAGCACATGTGAAGGGGGAGTATTTCAGTAAATGCAAAAACTCTCGAAGTGTTAACCAAAATGTGTTTTATTCATAAACACTTTGAGAGATTTTCACAAAAAGGTTTTATGGCATATGATCAATAACTCTAGGATAATCATGGAGTAATAAGGTGATTATGGTTAGGTTTATGTCCAATGATCCGCCAGAGCCGAAGGGATCTACCCAAGGACAATTCCAATAGATTAGAATTAGAAGTCCTTAGGTAAGATTGAAAAAAAAAAAGAGTAAATGAGAAAGGAAAAGAAGGGGTTGAAGAATTAAAAAGAAAAGTTTAATGAAAGGGTGAAAAGAAATAGCCCTCCATGAAAACTTAGGGCAGAAACCGGGTCAATACATCTGCTATCGGTATTCACTAAGGTGATACTGATATTGAAGACAAGACGTCATGGACCCAGTGATGCGTTGCACCACCCCTCCTAGCCACTCAGATATCTCTTAAAAGATATTTGTTTCATTCTCACGGAGAACACTGCATAATCTATCGGCCTCTCACTCCGAGATGTGTTGATATTGAAAAGGTGGCACTCTGCTCCATGCCTTCGTCTACTAAAACCAAAACGCACATAATCGAGTCTAGAGCCATGAGATTCATCAAAGATCTCTTAGGAACACTTCCATTATAATACCCTTGTGTTCGCCAAAAAGGACACAAGGTGTACAAGAGTCTTAATGAGATCTTCGGATCTTGCCTTATATCATGATGGTTACGTACTTCAAACGGTCTACAGTCGTGGGGTGATCTCCAGTGACTCACTGAATCGTGGGTGCACTTCGGTGTGTCTGTGTAAGCCCTTTCAGGGTTATCCGATTCAGAACGGCCTGGGCTAGGATTAGAGAAAGTCTCCACAGTATGCTGTTGACAATCTCAAAGTCCGAACCTGTAAGTGCTGGACAAATTTATTACTAACGGTTTTATGCAGCTACCTACAAAAGTCCATCAACCATCCTCAGATAAATCAAACATCTTCACCTCCACATACTCATACTTATGAAGATCATCCTCAACAAAGCTCATGTGTAAAAGTTCAAGACAAAAGGATCAAGTTAAAGACAAAGTGTAACGACTAAGTCAAAGAAGCTAATCAAGATGTCAAGAACAAGTTCATGTATCAAGAAAGGATGACATAAGTATGAAGTTCAAGAAGTATGAGTATGATGGAGGATACGATGCTATAAACACATGAAGATGTTGATCAAGGCAAGAACATCCAAAAGACGATACATTGAAGATCACATTGCATGAAGGAACCAAGAACTAAGACTATTCCACAACGACACACAAAGCTCAATAAAATGAAGACGAAAGACCTCATCACACGGAGCATCATTTGAATGACCATCCCTTAGGGGGAGATTGTTAGGATTTATAAAAGTGATGGTCATATTCGTTGTAATATTTTTATTTAATGTGTCGTTGTGTAATTTAGTTAAAATAGTCTATGGGCTTGGAATTAATCTAATAGATTAAAAGTTGTATTAATGAGTCCATGTATAAGCCCAAGATAATTCCAAGCTCATCCATCTCAAGTAAACTATAAATACCACCACACCCCTCACTTGTAAGGGTTGGTGGTTAGAGCTCTAGGGTTTGTATTAAGGATTGAAGTGTGTGATTAATATATTCTCATTTCAAGTTCCACTCTTCTCTCTTTGATCTTACTAGTGATTAGTTGTATGTTAGGATTGATTTATTGGGACAACATGTGGAAAACAAGGAAGATAGAGAATGCGTTCAAATAAGCGTTTTCCAACAAAATATTTTGTAAAACACAAAATCCCCTATTTCCTAACTTAACAAGGAAAATTACAAAACAAAATTAAGTTGTTTTCCTTTTTTCCTTTGTAACCCTCAACCCTCCCTCCCCTTCTTCAAAATAGAAAATACAAACATCAATTAAACGCGTTTTCTATATTTTTAAGTGTTTTGTAGAGATAAATTTCCCTTCCAAATTTTTACAAAACTAGAGATAGAAAACAAGAGAATTTTTTCTCCAACTAAACTAAACGCACCCTTATTTTCTCTATACAATCGTTTACCTATTTTCTCTTTCACTTAATCTCCCTACACTATGCCTCTCTCTCCTATATAATCTACTTTCCATGACCACAACAATCAACTCCGACAGTAGTCATCAGTGGTAAGCCATTTTCGGCAACACCACTGCAATCTTCTGACAATGGCACTATCAGAACAACGACACTACCGGAACAACGACACCTTTTCCTCTACACATACCGTTTAATATTTCGGCCGCCTTACCTTTTCTCTCTTGCCTGTCAACGACGATGACACCAAAACAACTATATTGTTGCCTCCTCTACCATCTTCATCAAACGATGATGCTAATGACATGTGTTTTTTGTGTAATTAGTGTGTGACTGTATCTAGATTTGATTTGAGTTCATTATTCTTATTTACTACCTGTCCAGTTTGACTTTTTAGAGTCAAATTGGTTCAACTTTGGCCTTATCGTGTTACATAATACTTGATACAAAATATATGAATGGATAGGGTTTTAAGTGTATTTTTCATTGGTATAATTTTTAATCAAGTATTATATAACACACACAAAAAATATTTAAGGTCAAAGTTGAACCAGTTTGACTATGAAAAGTCAAACTGGACAGTTATTTTAGGACGGAGGGAGTATGTATTTGTTTGTATGCGTTTGGTTTAACTTAAGGATTTGAGTTAAGGGTTATGACATGTGGGGTTGAGCATCGGGTCAAAAAGGAAAAGGAGTGAGGAAAGACAACTTTACCCTCATGTGCAAATACACATGTGAGAATTAACAGAATTAGTTAACGAATGGTAGACTCTAGGACCATCAGTGATATTCTTTGTAAACTTAAAGATGGCGAATGCAATTTAAAACTCTGAGAAACAATAGATGCAATTTTTGACAAACCACGGGGACGTTCCATGTAAATTACTCTAGATTTTAAAACACAAAGCCAAACAACCAGGAGAAGAGTTCAAATAAAAGACCCTCTTAAAGTAAAAAGTGTAGGAGACAATATCAACCATTAGTTGTTTTGACTTTGACTTGATCAAAGGCTAAATATATGTGGCAATTCAGTAAATGAGAAGAAGTTTTTAAGCCTAGATAGTTTGATCGAGGGGTACTTTAGTAATTTTATCACCTTATGCATCTTTTGAACTTCCAATCATCGCATAAACAAAGGGATTTTTAATTAATCTGATCTAGCAAATACAAAACCAATTTCTCCATCCAAGAATGTATCCATGATAGTTTCGAATTCTTTTGATTTAGAACCGGTCAAAAATTTTGGCATATCAAAATCAAATTATATCCTGTCAAAATATTCATGGAATCTAAACTAATTTCCAAATCCATTATGAATCTGGGCTATATTGGTTTACTTCAAGTAGGCAACCCGTAATATGATAATTGTTCTTGGATTTTTGGTTTTAATAAAATTATTTTTTTTCCGTTTTTGGTGCTGATCATTATTTTGATGATGACGTGAACAAAGATTTGAAAATAGTGATGATGGGTGATGATGCAAGAATCTAGACGACGATGATGATGCAAAGACTCAACGATGATAATGATGCAAGAAATGACGACGATGATGATGCAAGGATCGTCGATGACGATGGCGATGCAAGAATCCACGGCGATGATGATGCATGATCGAAGACGACGATGACGCAAGAATGTACGACGACGATGATGCAAGGATCATCGACGACGATGGTGATGCAAGAGCCGACGAAGACGATGGCGATGCAAGAAATAAAGATAATGACAGTTTTTGCATCTTTTCTTCAAATAATAATCTTTAAATTAAACTAGACGAGTACCCGTGCATAGCAACGGGATTTTATAGCGGCAGATAGTTTTAGTGATAAAAAAAGTTTATGGATTATAAACGAAAAATAATAAAAGTTTGAGGATTTGAGGATTAAATATAATGTTTTGAAACCCGGTTCGACCCGGGTGGTTCAACCGGCTGAACCGTTCTGGTCGAAAACTGGGTCAATTTAAACCAGGTCATCCTGACGGGTGGAGTCGAGTAAACAGGTCAAATTAAACCGAGTCAACCCGTCGGGTTTGAAGCGTCCCGGGTCAACCCTGTTTTCAATGTGTATTAATAATTTCCTTTTGAAACATATGTTTTCAACATTTCCTTTTTTAGTTTCAAACTTTTCACTTCTCACTTTTGGTTTTTTTTATATAATATAGATTTCAAATTCTAAAAGTTAGAAATTTTCAAAATTTTAAAAATTTCAAGGATCTCACATTTTTATAAAAGAAAATCTCAAATTTAGATAAATAATTTACATAACTTTAATTGTAACATAATTTACCAAAAATCTACACCGGGTTACCCGCAACTTACCAACAAATTATAACAAAACTAAAGACAAACCATATCTAAATTATAACAAACTTTACACAAGTAAATTACAACGAATTTATACACAAAAGTCTTGTAGCGCAATCTTTTCATAAACTTAAGAACCAGAAAATACAAAAACTTTATAACATTACATAAAATTACAAATCACCAACAAGCTTAAATATACACAATAAAATTTATAGCAAAAATTACCCACAAACTTTAATAAGAAACCATGCATCTACCCGCGGCAGTGTCGAGGATTCCCATGGCATCGGCGGCATTGGATTCAGTCAACAATAGGGGGCAGCAACAGCATAACTAAAAAAAACATGTTGATTCATTATAAAAGCTCAAAAGGTAAATATATACATCTTTAAAAATAAAACTTCAAAACATAAAAAAATATATAGATCTAACAAAAAAAGTTGCAAAAGAAACCTTAAAAATGATGCCGAAGGTTTTAGATATGGACAATGATGGGCTGGTGGCGTTCATCTCGTCATCATAATCCAACAGATGCCGGAGACAGCATCGGAATATTCCGTCAACGGCGATGGTCGGAAATCATCTTCAAAACATTCAAAATAAATAGATCTATAACGAATATGTATAGATCTATAAAAAAAACTTCAAAACGCTAAATAATATATGTAGAACTATAAAAAAATATTCCAAACTTGTATCATATATAAATCTATTATAAAAGAATAACTAAAAACTTACAATTAGTTGAGGGTTTTGGTGGTTGTGGAGTTTTCGGTGGTTATGGGTTACAGGTTGTGGGGTTACCATGGTGGCGGCTGTGATGTGAGGTGGCGGCGATTTTGAGGTGGGGGTCTTCGGCGGCTAGGAGGTGATGGTTGTGGTGGTGATAGATGAGATGAGTGAAAGAAAGAATAGTTTGTGTGTATATGTTTATGGGTTTTGTGTTTGCAAAATGAGAGAGAGAAGTATACATGTGTGTACATAATTTCATTGTCATATATAGCCAGACTTACCAGTTTTGACTCACACGAATTTCATCCATTAATTCCCTTTAACATTCCATATTCACGTATGAATTCAGTTTAGATAAGAGCATTTTCGGCATTGACCAAAAATTCAGCATTCCACTTTTCGACTTGACTGTTTTAGTTTAGATATAAAAAATTGGTAGGGGCTGATTAACGAAAAAAGATAGGTGAATAAAACAAGTACAAAGGACACGTGTAAAAGTTTGATGGTATCTTAGCTATTTTAGGTTAAGACTATCCGTAGTGGGCGTTTTTGCACCCGAATTTGCCTCCAACAGCGCCCCAACATGCAAAACGGCCGGGCGCGGTTGGCCAAAAAATTGTATGCTTCGTGGTTCTGACAGCGCTTGTTTTGCTCTATTTCCAACACAATTCGAACGTTGCAACGTTCGGATAATAGCAGGCTCCTCTTCTTCTTTTTTTTTTTAAATTCTCATTTCACTTCTATAAAACTATTTCACTTCTATACAATTTTACACATTCAAACACAATATAAACTCCTCTCAATTTTATACATTCTATCTCAATTTTTATAAACACATTTCCTCATCTTTATACATTTCCATCAAACCACCATGAATCCCAACCGCCCAACCCGCCCACAAAATTACCCAAACAACGAATACATTCGTCCTCGTCGTGTTAACGAGAACGAGGCTATGTTTTCAAACGAAGAACTTCTAGATATGATCTCGCATATGCCACCAAATGTGCAAACCACGTTTCAAAACTACGTTTTAGGTAACCAAAATTACGGGTTCAACTCGTATAACCAACAAAACGTTTCACAATTCAACACATCTCCACAATTCCCATCACAATTCAACACATCTCCACAATTCCCATCACAATTCAGCACGTCTCCACAATTTCGCCCGCAAAATTATGTGCAACGAAACCCGGTAGATGTTGGATCTAACGAGAGTGTCCCGGAGATTGTCCTGGATAGTCCTCCAAGTGTTACCCGAGCGAAGGGTAAACAACCCGCCGGTCCGTCTCAAAAAACAAAGCGGGTGCACAAAAAAAAACCCGAGGGCGAGCCAAGAGCTAAGATGACGTGTATGCCATGGAACGACCACGAGTTGATGTGCTTGGCACGTGCGTGGGTAGAAATTGCGACGGATCCAAACGCCGGTATATTATTTTTTCGTTATTATTTTTTTTCGTTAAAACGAGGCCGTCAAAACGGTCTAAAACCGATTCATCATCCGCACCTGAAAGCCAATCGTCCGATGCTCACACATTGAACCTAAACGACGAGGCGGAAGATGACGAGACCGTGTATGTCGAGCCGCAAAGGCCCCCGGGTAGGCGAAGTGCCAAAGGCAAAGGGGTTTCCTCATCCTCTACCACCGACACCGACAACGCGTTGAGCCAAATTGCGGCTCAACTAGCTAGGCTAGGGGATGAGGCTCAAAAGCGTCGCGAGCTTAAAGAAAAGAGATACAACGACCACGCAACGCTAATCAAAATGAAAGATTGGGAGCAACTGCGACGAAGCACCGATAGGATAACCGACGAGGAAAAAGCTATTAACGAACAAATCAATGATGCAATAAAAAAAAAGTACGGTTGGTAGTGTTTTTTATGTAATATCTAGTATGAAATTGTATGATTTTTTTTTTTTAATTATGTAATAGTTTTAGGGTTTATTTTAATGAAATTATCTTTTTATTTATATTATTTAGTTTTTTTTATAAGTTTTTTATTATTAAAAAAATATATATATAAAATAAATGACAAGTGTCAAACAACCCCCCACTCTCCACTACACCATTTTTTCAACAAAGCCCCGTAATACCCCCAACAACATGACACGTGTCATACAACCTCGTCTCCTTCTTACCACTACACATACTCTAAGACGCTCTTTTACAAGAACTCTTCCCAACAACGAGTGACAAAATCATTTCTGACTCACTTTTCCGGCGATTGAAGCTCCATCTCCAGTAAGTTACTTTATGCTTCTCAAAACCATTTCATTTTAAACTTGTTGTTTATACTTTTATTTATGAGGATTTACTTTATATTAGGAATTAAGAATGCATGCTCATCCAAGTATATCTATCCCTTTTGATACTTTTACCCAATGTTTTAGAAATCCGGTTCAACCTAGTATCAATTGGGTTCGAGGCGACCCGGGTCAACCCAGTTCTCGAGACCCGGCCGGGGTTTGAACTTTTTCTTATTTTTTTGACATAATTTTATTTTTAGATGTTATCTTTGTTGGTAAATGTTTTTCTAGGCTCAATATACGGATTAGTCATGACTTATATAACATACTTTTTTTTTGTATTGCTAGAAATATAATTTTTTTAATAAAAAACCGGGTTGACCCTTTGGTCGAACCGGTGACCCGACCGGGTCGATTAAAGACCCGGTTTTCTAAACATTGGTTTGACGTATTATTATACTAAAATGATCTTAATATTATAAAACTAATGAGGTTTTCGTGTTTAGGTTACACGGGTTGGCCGAGTCTTAGACTCATATGTACACTTGACCGTTATGTGACCCTTTCCTGACCATCCAAAGTGTTAACTAATGCGGTTTAAACCCTAAACATGAGATAACCACTTGATGACTAGGCCACTTGGCGGTGGTCTATCACTTGGTAGATTTACTTACGAGCCTTTCCATGCTTTCTATGTTCATTTTTTCTATCAGGGTGTTTGGATTACTTATTTATCTTTATCGTAGAGGGTGTTTGACTTATTTTTCATAAGCCCATTCTTTCCGGCCTATTTTCTGATTATGACTCATAAATGGAAAGTAAGCTCAGAAAGATAGGCCTATGGAATATAAGCAGATCCGAATAAGCTCATAAACCCCAAAATAAGTTAGCAAGCACATATTCCGAAAAGAAGCTTAAACAGACAATCCCTTATGCAATAGGAGTATCTAAGGAGCATAAAAATAGAGTGTTTTGAAAACAACAAGTGCTGTTGGGTATTAAAATGTTTTATAATATGGTATAGATAAGGCCATAAGTGTAAAAAGATAATTAAGGTTTATCTGAACAAGCATGTTAAAGTAAGCACTTTCTAACTTGCTTACTAAAACTGCTTCATTTCGATAAAAAAAAAAAAAAAAAAAAAAAAAAAAAAAAAAAAAAAAAAAAACAAGTAAATTAGCACTCCAAATTGCTTATCTTCTTATCCAAGCAGAAAGGAAAAAAAAAGAAAAAAAGAAAAAAATAAAAAAAAAAGCAATCCAAAACACCCTCTAATTATGTTTATTACCATACATTCACAGATTCAACGGTTGTAGCACTTCCGTTTTGATTTTTTCCTTGTGTTTTAAAACTAATATGAAGTTTATACTTAAATTATATCTATGTCTTCATGTTTTATCATCAATGGCTATTATGTTCATATTCGAAACACACATATTATTTCAAATTCTAGTTTCAACTAGTGTCTTTTGGACTTATTTTGTGTGTGTACTAAATTTTTTGCTGTATATATTTTGGCAGTAGCTTGGTTGCAGCTAAAAAGATTATAGTTTGATGGATAGGATCAGCAACCTTCCTTCAGGCATAATAGAGAACGTCTTATGTTTTCTACCGATTCAAGAGGCAGCGAGAACAAGTATCCTATCTCGGGAATGGAGGTACCAATGGATCAAAATTCCTAAACTTACAATTATTGAGAATACGTTTCACGTATCAACTGATGCAGCTGAGCTGCCTATTTTGGAGGAAGAGTTTGTCACACATCATGAAAGGATAATGATCAAAAGACGTAAAATTTTCTATGCTATAAACCAAGTTCTTTCAAAGCATGAGGGTCCAATACATGAGTTCGTCCTTTCCATGGAGGTAGATGATTACTGTGACGAGATTGACGAGATTGACCATATATTATCCCATTTGGCACAAAGAAATACCATCAAGAAACTTAAACTTCACTTAGACTACTGTCTACCCTCATCTCTCTTTTTGTTCCGTCAGCTAACAGACCTCTGTCTCGCTGGTTGTTGTGTTAACCCTCCATCAACATTTAATGGATTCAATAGTCTTACAAGCTTATCTATGCAAGACATACACGTCTATGATGAATCATTTCAACGCCTCTGTTAGTGCAAATATTACGATATTTAAACTAAACGGTTTCTTCGGTTTTAATAATGACAAACATGTAACTTGTAATACATAACGTAAAATGTGCAAGTTACTTGTAAACACAAAACATCAACGCATACTTACATCTACACCTCCCGACGTCTCAAGTATGCTTCAACGAAGTTGTAGATTTCCATCCCGACATAAATCACTCAAGGTATGGACAAACAAATCTACTACTTGACAAATGATCAAAGGATTTTATTTTTCTAAAACTTCACATTTTTAATGTGACAAAACATTTTTTCAAAAATATATTTCACAAATTATTTTTGAATTAAAAAGAAATGTTTTATTTTGAAAAATATGTTTGAAAATCCCAACAGTCAAATTTCCCCCTAAAACAGCTCCTAACTTCCCCAAATAAACCTTCCCCACTAAAGACAAACGAAGGAGCGTCTACGGCACCATTAAATAGGTACGGCTCCATTAAATTTAACGGAGCCGTCGGGTATTTAGTGGAGCCGTGGGTCTGTAACGGTCAGATTTTCCCTTGCCTATAAATAGTGGACCATTCCACACTTCCAACTTGATTTTCCAGTGAGTTTTTCTCTGGTATAGTCCACCTCACTTAAAACACTTTCCTTGATCATTTGGAGAGTCTTAGGTTGTTTAAGAGTGATCCAATCATCCATTCAAGTGATCCTCTTCATTCCTCTTGATTAGCAAGAGAATAACACAAAGTATCCAAGTAGATACAAAGTGTTGTCATCCCTCTTGATTAGCAAGAGAAGAACACAAAGTATCCAAGTAGATACAAAGTGTTGTCATCCCTCTTGATTAGCAAGAGAAGAACACAAAGTATTCAAGTTGATACAAAGTGTTGTCATCCCTCTTGATTAGCAAGAGAAGAACTCAAGGTATCCAAGAAGATACAAGAGTTGGAGTTGTTAGGTCTTGTAACATTTGTTACACTCTTGATTGTATCATAGCATACATCAAGATTGTTTTTCTTTTGTGAGAGAGAGAGAGTCAAGATCATTGTGATCTTAAGAGATAGTGAAGATCTCTTGAAGCCATTGGGCTTGTGTGATTGATCATGTGGATCAAGGGTAGATCGGGTAGATCGTGGTAGATTGGTGCTAGCTAAGATTAGCACTCGACATCTAGCTTAGTGTCGGAAATAGGATAAGCGACGTGTATGGTGTAGATCGGGTAGATCGTGGTAGATTGGTGCTAGCTAAGATTAGCACTCGACATCTAGCTTAGTGTCGGAAAACAAGTTAAGCGACGTGTACGGTTTTCTCCGCCTAAAGGGAGTTTGTTGATTAGTAAAGTAACTCTCGAGTTGGGTACTCGGGGAGTGGAGTAGGGCGAAGAGGAGCTTCGTGACCGAACCACTATAAATCACCGTGTCCGGTTTGCGCCTTCTAACTTATCTCTTTACTTTCATTTCATTCGTTATCGCTTTATATTTATATTTGCATAGCGTATATGTTTGTGTGGCTAGTTGCTTATGTCATGATTGATTATGTATGCTCCATGGTTTGATTGTGCATATGTTGTAGTTTACTATAGTCATCTCTAGATGCTATAAAATCATAGTTGACACTTTTCATATTACGTCACACTCGATCGGGTGTTTGATACAAAAAGTTTTTAAGTTTTTAAATGGAAACGTATTCACCCCCCCTCTACGGTTTCCACAACCTCCTATCTAATTGCCCATTGTTTAAGAATGTGACTCTGGTAATTTCTTACTAAGATAGAATATCGATCCTCGCTGGCTTTCATATCTTATCTGTCTATTTTATGCTGCTGCAGGGTATTGAGGATGACTATAACGAATATTCCAGGATCATTAACCTTTTCGAGTTTTTGCCAGTGGTTGAAACCTTGTCTATTTCGCTTGGCATAATTCAGGTAATATTCTTTACATGTTATATAATCGATTTAACTTAGGGAAAAGAGTTTGGTTGTCACTGACCCTTTTGTTTTAGTCGTTTAAGTCTTCTGTGCATGACGGAGTTCCACGAGAGCTTCCAGGCGTGTTAATTCACCTCAAGTACTTAACTATAAATGATGTAAGCTTCAAGCATAAAGACGAGTTATCTTTTCTTTTTCTTTCGATCAAAAGCTCTCCCAACTTGGAGAAACTTAAGGTATGGGTAGTAACATAAATCCATCTGGTATCCTATTAGTTTTTAATTCTTATGCTAACATACAGACACTTTCTGTAGATTGACAATAGAAACCTCGGGGTAAAGTATGTCTCAATGGAAGGTTTTACACTCGAGGATTATGCAGATATTTGGTTGGAGCATTTGAACGAGCTACATATTATAGGTTTTAAAAACCAGGGAAAGGAGTTGAATTTTGTGAAACTCATCTTGGCCAAGTCACCTGTGCTAAAGAAGGTGAGGATATATCACGAGCTCACCTTGAGTGAATTGATGCAGATTTCAAAAGTTCTCTTATCATTCCCGCGTGCATCACCAGTGGTAGTTATCAATGTTTGACGGATGGAACCAATTATCGTACACATTGTGATTTTGCTGTCTCTCATTGTTTGAGATGATAGGTTATGAAAAATATGATCTTTTGTCATTTGAATTTGTTAAAAGTTGAAGGTTTTATTGCTGATTCTGGTTATGTAAGATGGGTTTGGGGTTTTTGGTTTTGTGAGATGTGTTGAAGTTACCTAATTTTCGACCATTCGTGTAAGCCAAAGCTGCATGAACTGAAATCCTAATTGGTTCGTAATTCTCATAGTGGCCTTATAGGTCACGTGCAAATAGTGGATGCATGTAAGCGAAAATTACTGCAGAGGCCTCTGCAGTAATGTGTTGCCTTTTTTAGGGCGGGTTTTTTTTTTATTCCCAAAAAGGCCACATATTTCGCTGCAAATTATCCCAGAAATTCAAAACCAACACGTGTCAACATCTCGTATTTTTAGATTAAAAAAAAAAAAAAAAAAAAAAAAAAAAAAAAAAAAAACCGTATTTCACATACCCTTTGCAGCGAAATACAATGCAAAGGGCCCCACCACTTACCTCACTTCTTTTTTGGGCCCACCCGAATATAAAAAAAATTAAATTTTCGTATTTCTTGTTTGCTTTGCAGCGAAATACCTTTTTTGGGACCCACTTTTATGTATTTCTGCTACATATTGCAGCGAGATACCTTTTTTGGGACCCACTTTTATGTATTTCTGCTACATATTGCAGCGAAATACATTTTCCTTCAACCACAAACGCACGATAAAAAAAATGTATTTCTATGCTGCATTGCAGCGAAATACAAGTTTCAAAAAAAGAATGTATGTAATTCTTCCATAAATTTATCCGAAATATGTTAAGTTTTTGTTAGGGTTATGTTTTTGTTAGAATATCGAGTCGGAAAGCTTAGACTCACCCCGAATTCATTTGTCCATGGGGGAGCAAGAGGAACGGACACCCGGCACGAAGAACGGAGATGCCGGGGTCGAAGACGGTATCCTCACTCCCGGAGGAGTGGAAAGATGGAGAAATGAGGGGATAAGAAAAGAAAGGGTGAAACACTCGGATGGTGAAAGCATAAACATCATTGGAATCACGGGTGGGTTGGGTGGGTAAAATATCAAGCACGGGATCATCAATATCATAAGTCTCGTCCACCACTCCATCAATTACATCATTCACACCGGATCCAAGATCTACATCCGGTGGTTTCGCGGGTGGACGAGAAGACGGTAAATTGAAGAGAGATGAATCAGTAGTAAAAAGTAAATCATCATTAGGTATTTCTTCAATAAAACCATTCTCGTCATTCTCAATACCCGGTGGTATCGAGTCATCCGAAACAAGAAGAGGTTCACGTGACGGATTATCGGAAATAACATTTAAAATAGTTTCCATATCGATTTTAAAATCAAAATGCTCATAATCCGGAAGAGAGAAAGCATGAAAAGTGGGATTGCCACTATCCGTCTCTTCAAAACGAAAAATCTCAAGCTCGGGAACAAAGTCACTATCCATAACGGGGATAGGAAATGAAGAAGTCGGGGGATCATGTAATGCCTCGATCTTAGAAATGAGAAGATTAACAAGGAATAATTTTTCACGAAGAGCTTCATCTTGGATTTCATTATCATTATCTTCTTCATCCTCTTCTTCTAAGCTGACGAGCTCAGAAGGTACCTCATCAACATAATCGATGTCTCCACAAGATAACGAATCGTCATTGTCGGAATCGGAGTACATCTCATCATCGTTCTTCTCAACATGAATATCATCACACGGCTCATCATTCGTATCAACGAGATTATCAAAACGATCATTTTCAACAAAATCACAATCACCGTTAGAATTTTCCCCGGACTCACTTTGGATTGGGACGAGGTTCTCAACACTAGACTTTTCGAATTCGTTCGATTCCGTTGCCGGAATAGTGTTTAGATGCTCGTCCCCCATTTTTAGAGAGTCCTCGGGTTCTACGGGAGAAAAAGAAAGTTCATTAAAAACATGATTCTCAAAATTCGGCTCAACAAAATTATTATTCAAAGAATCAACAAAATCAACATGACTTTCAAGTCGCGAAGAACATCTCGAAGAATCCGGAGGTTGGACAAGTGGTGTGCTCTGAGAGCTAAGAATTTCCACCACTTCCGTTATGGACTCCGGTTCTTGTTCTTGATTAGGCAAATTACTCCTTTTAAGCTCAGCACGTAAACTTGACACACTCTTAACCGTAAATTGTGAAAGGCTCGGATCAAATCTTGACGGTTTAGGAGGAACCATTGATTCTTGGACAACCGTAGGTTGGACATATTTAGCACTTCCTTTGTTAGTGGAAAGTACCGGGTCCTTTGTCACCTCGGTTTCTCGTTCCATTTCCCTCACCGGAGAGGGAGTAGGAATCGATGGTCCATCATAATCAACACGACATTTCGAAATTTTTGACAAGGCGTAAAGTTGTTCAATTTTGATTTTAAAAGCCCTAAGTTTAAAGAAATCGTCGTCGATAGATGCCATAGCACAATTTTCAATATTTAAAGGTTCACAAGACAGAGTGGGATTGCCACTCGAAGAATTGATTACGTTTTCTTCTTTCAAAGATTCGTCTTCACCGCTTTCTTCATAATTTTGTGACGGATTCGGCGCATAATAAACATTCTCAAACGTTTCCTCACAATATTCAAAAGTTGATGAATCATTATTGAAACACGGTTCTTGTTCATAAAAATTTTGAGGGGGAAGATCAAAATCGTTTTGAGGATAATTATCAAAGCTCGTATCATAAGCGTAAGACGTTTCATTACTCGGGGCGTAGCACATACAATTAGTGTATCCACATTGATTACAAAAACACTGTCCACAAGGTACTCCTTCTTCGGAGGGATTTCCACAATTAAAACAAGTGAATGGAGGCGGCGGTGGAGGGTAATCGGGAACGTTTGAAAGATTGTTGAACGACCTTTGAACATACGTGTTAGAATTACAATTCCAACAAACTCCGTCATGAATATCACCACCACATTGTTCGCACGTACACCAAACACACAATCCTCCGAAGAAGGGTTCTCCACACTTAAAACAAATAGGATCCATAAGAATTAAACATAAGAGGGTGTGAGAAGAAGAATCAAACTTTAGAGGGTAAGAAGATCAAGAATCAAACGGTATAGAGGGTAAAAGAAGAGAATCAAACATGAAGAGGATAACGGAGATTCTTTTTGGTTTTTCGTAAAAAAATCAAACATAAAAACAAAAATCAAATTGAAAAAGAAAATATTTTTGGGTTTTTATATTTAATAAAAAATTAGATTTATTATCTTTTTGATGATCGTTAATCAACCGTACTCGTTTCTTTCAAAACTACGCGCAGCGTGGCGGGAGAGAAGAATGGATCTCTCTTCGGTCTGCAATTTAATGTCAAGACCTCCTTAAACCCCGTAATTAGGTTGTAGTAAAGAAATAATCCAAGAAACGTTTAACTTCACGATCTCTTTTGTTGTTATTTCGGAATGGTTTACAACCGCCCTCCTTCAACGGAAGACCGAGGATGTTTATTAAGATGTATTTATGAAAACACTTTAGGAAAAGTGTTTTATTTATTATATTTTTGTATTTTTTTTTTATTTATCAAAAACAAATAACTTCCGAGGAAGGATCTTCAAATCACAAAAACAACGGACGAAATCGACGCACTCGTTTCAAGCCTTCCCCGGCAGCGGCGCCATTTTTTGATTAAGTATTTTTATAGTATATTATTCCAAGGGTAAAACTCAACGTATGCGTTTTCCCCGGGTCGTATCCCAACGAAGGTCGAATATCGAGTTGTTGTAAACGTTGACGAATACGTGTAGTGAATGTGTGTGAAAAAGAGTGATTGATTTGTGATTTTATACTACAAACAATAAAATAATAAAAGTAAACAACTAATTAAGCTAATGAAACAATTGAACTAAGCATATGAACTTTTTAAAAAAAACGAAAATTTGAATTTAAAAACGTTACGTGACGAATTATAAAATGTAAATAAAAATGATTTTGTGAAATTTAAAACCTAAAAATATAAAAATAACTTTCCTATATTAAATCTGATAAAAGAAAATTTTTGGAAAAAGAAAAATATTTTTTTGACTTTTTAATAATTTTTTATGAATTAAAAACTAATTAAAACTATTTAAATGATTTAAAAATAGTAAAACAAGTTGGAAAAATCTGGAAATTTTTGAGGAATTTTAATTTTAAATAAGAAATTTAAGAAAAATGATTTCAGAAACTGATTATGTCTAAATAAGCTAAAACAGATAATAAGCTATTGCAAAATAAGCTAGAAATAAGCTAGAATAAACCAAAAATTACAAAAAGCTCAGGAAGACTGAGAAGAACTAATTTAAGTCTAAGGGAACTCAGAAAACATCAATAAGCCCAAGTGATAATCCAAAAAGCTGCTGAACAGCTTATTCACACCACAGAAACAAACAGCCTCTGACCCTACTTTTCAGCCCTGAATAAGCCTTCAAATAAGCTGTTAAGTTGAAACTTAAGGGGGCAAAAGCTGCACACACCAGCTGAGAACTCAAAAAGCACAAAAGCCCTCTATCTAGCAACTCAATTTAACCTCAATTTGGCCCTAGAAAAACTGCTATTGGCCATAATTATATGAAACTCAGGTCTGCATAGATTTTTTTGGAAACTTGCAGACTCAATAAGCAATCAAATAAGCCACAAAACTTAAATCCCAGATGTTCTACTGAAAGCCTACTAAGTGAAATTCTAGAAAAGCCAAAAATCAGAGCTAGGGCTTAAGAGAATAAGCCACAAATCTGCCTAGATCAGCAGTGCACAAATCAGTGCAGACCTGCACTTGTTCTGTAACAGCAGTGAAAGAAAAAATGGCGCAAAAGTGTGAGATTCTAAACCACAGCAAACCAACTTTTTCAAACTTACTTTAGCACCTAAAAACACCTCAGAAATACCAAATTGAGACTTCAAATAAGCTCAGCTTATGCTGAGCTTGTCCTAAGCAGTAATTGTTCTCACAATTTCACCAAAAGGCCAAATCCTTATATTGATCTATAATTCATAAAACACCTACTGAATTAAGCTCAATACACCTAATCTTAGTTAAATCAAACTTTCAGAAACATGCACATAAACAGTACATAAGCTTTTGATCTCTAACTGCCACTATGCCAAACACCACTTTAAATCTAACTTTGCAATATTCAAACTAGGACCTACTGAATTTTAAACTGAGATCTATACTGAACTAAACTAAGAATAATATGAGAAACATGAATGAGTAACTAACAATATAAAATAAGCAATAACAATAAGCTAATCTCTAGTAAGCAAATACTAAGCTAGAAAAGAGATTTCAAACTCACAAGTCATCCTGATGTTTTGAAATGAACTCAGAACTAAATCACACCCCAGGCTTATTAATTAAACCAGAAAATACACCCAATAAGCACTTTCCTGAATCAGCTTATCCACCAACTGCTTATGTTGACCACAGTTGACCTTTTGACTTTCAATGAATTTTGAGATTGAGACAAAATTAAACAAAACTAAAACTTACAATAAGCTATTTGAGCTTATATAAGCTTATAAATTTAAGAAAACAGCTTATTGAAGCTGGATTTTGGATTATTTTTGGATTTTAAAAGGAATTTGAACAAAAGCTGAGATTAAAACAGAACTAAACTAGAAATGATTTGTAATAAACTAATAACAACTTTTAATAAACTAAATTCAGATAAACAATTGAACTAAAACAGGATCAAAGTAAAACTAAAATTGAAATTTCATTAACAAAATTCAAAAGTTACAATAAGAAATTTAAAATTACAAAGCTTAAAATAAATTTTGACAGAGTAACCTTACATAAAAACTAACTCCCTAACATGAGGATCGACCTCCTATTTATAGCTGAGGGGAGAACCTTCTAGCCTCTGATTCCAGGTCATCAATCCGAGGGATAGTGTGCTCCTTAGATTCTTTTCCAACCCTTGATCATTCCTTGCCCTCCAATCTTCAATTCCAAGCCGTAGGATCAAATTCGATGAGGTGTCTTGACCAATAGAAAGCTGCCATGTGTCCAAGCGTGTGTTTCTTGCCCTCATCTGACACCCCTGACACCTATTGATTAGACAATTATACCCTTAATTGGGTAATTTTGAGGTATGGGTAAATTAGGGTTTGCGGGGTGAATTGGGGAAGAACACTAAGGGCGGGTAAATGAGGTGTGTGTTATTTTATTTTTCTTTGACTGCTTTATTAATGGGTTGACCGGGTTTAGGGAATGGATGTTGGGTCGGGTATGGTTTGGACTGGGCTGGGTAATGCTTTTGAGTGGGCTGAGTAATGTATAAGTATGGGTTGGGTTGTTGTGAATGGATTGGATTTTTGTTATAGAATCCGGTTTAGGTTTGTGTTTATTTAAGATTTGGTATTTTAAAAACATAAGGACCAAATGTGTATATCTTGAAATCTCAGGGACCAATCTTGCTATTTTTTCCAAAGTACAATCAAAGGTCATTCTTGTCAAATGATGATTCTTCACGGTTGACTTTGACTTTTTGCATCCCGGTATCGGCTAAAAATAACACTTCCATATCTCGTGCTCGTTTTTCCGGTTCTTTCTTGATTTTTGTCCTTTTCTTCGATATCCGTGCCTGCATATGCAAAAACACAAAAACACAATATCTTTGGCAATTTGGTCGGGTTTTTGGTCTTTTTGGGTCCGGTTTTGGTCTAGAAATGGTATGTGTTTAAGCACATACCAATGACCGTTGTAGCGTTCATCCTTTAAACTAACGGCCGTTTATAATTTACAATTTTCGGTTTATTTAAAGTTTTTTTGATATTTTATATACATTTTTATAAAAACATGTATGTTTTTATATAAGTTTTTATACGCTTTATATACGTTTTTGTATACATTCCTATACACGTTTTTATACGCTTTATATGCATTTATGTATACGTTTTTATTCACGTTCTTATATATGTTTTTGTATATATTCTTATATGCTTTTCATATGTTTTATATACGTTTTTATATACGTTTTTTAACTTTTTATGTTAGTTTTTATACGCATTTTTATACGTTTTTATATACGTATATATAAAAACATGTACGTTATTCTATACGTTTTTACACACGTTCTTAAATATTTTTTATACGTGTTTATATACGTTTTTGTATACGCTTTTATATATGTTTTTGTATATGTATATATATGTTTATAAAAGTGTATATAAAACCATATATAAAAAGTAAAATATATATATATATATATATATAAGAGTGTATACAAAAACGTATATAAGAACGTTTATAAAAGCGTATATAAAACCATATATAAAAACGTATAAAAGCGTATATAAAACGTATATAATAATGTATATAAAAACGTATATAATAATGTGTATAAAAATCGACAAGCTTTAAATAAACCGAAAATTTCAAATTATAAACGATCGTTAGTATAAAGGATGGACGTTGCAACGGTCGTTGGCCAAAAGGGCTAATGTGTAAATGTTAACGGAATCCACTTAACACCAGTTAAAACCAGGGACCAAAACGGAACCAAAGTTTCCCCACAGGGAGGCCGACTGCACTTTCGAAAACTCAGGGACGAAATATGCAATTTGGGCAAACCACAGGGACCATTTCTGCAATTTACTCTGATTTTTAATTGAAGAGGCTAACTCTTTTATACGGGAACCAATAGGGACGAACCTTTTGAAGAACAAAGTATTTGAATAAGGTTCTTCGCTCGAGGTATTTAGGGCGTGTTTGTTAAAATTAACTTTGAGCTGTAAGCAGTGAGCAGTAGCTACAACTCACAGCTCACCGCTCACAACTTCTTAAAAAGCATTTGAAAAATGAGTATTCTTAAAAAAATAGCAAAGCTCACCGCTCATTTGCCAAACGAACAATAAAAATCAAAAAGCTCATTGTTCAGCTCTCATCGCCCCAAAAAGCTCCAAAAATGTCAGCGCCAAACATAGCCTTAATATACCCTCGCGCTATTATATATAGAGAGAATTTGAGTATATGAGCTGAAAAAAATCCATTTATTGTTAAAAACTTAACAATTTTAAGCAAAATTAAATTTAAATGTGCATATTGAAACAACACTTTAAAATTAATAAGGATAAATGAAATATTCTTTTTTCAGTAATACTAAACGAATACCCACGTAAAACAACAGTGTATAGCGGCAACTAATTATACTTGAGAAATTGTAATTTTTGTTCGACCTTTGATGCAAAGCTTGTTGTTTTTGAAATAAAAAGCATATGTTTTTTTAACATTAATATAGTGTGTGTTTTTGAAAAACTGTCAAGTTTAGAATTAATCAAGTTTAAAGTGTATTAAAGGATATTTATAGGTAATTTAGCCAAACTACATTAATTTAAGTTTTCAAGATTTAAGATTTCAATAATAGTCATTCACTATTTATAAGTAGTATAAATATAGATTAGAATTGATCAAGATGTATTAAAAGATATTTATAGTAAACTACATTAATTTAATTTTTCAAGAATGATCAATCAATCTTTATAAGTAGCATAGATAAGTGGGACATATACCAAACGCATGAAATACAAATTCCATATCAATATGGGATTAGATATTGGTACCCTCTAAAATACAAGTAATACCCCTTAACATTTTGATTAATTTTTTTATTTTTATAATTTTGTTTTTGTTATAAAACTGTGAAATAAAAAAACGGAACAGAAAATTTAAAGTTTAGTAAATTAAAAGTAGTCAAACACAAACAATTATAAAAAAATGGTTCTATCATGTTAATAAAGTGTGTAAACTGAGAAAAAAAAAAGTGTGAAATAGAAAGTATAAAGTATGGCAAGTCCAAAATAATACTACGTAAAAAAAATAAAGAGTAAATTGCAAAAATCGTCCCTAAAGTTTGGCCAAATTGCAAGTTTCGTCCCTGATGTTTGGAAAGTGCAAGGATCGTCCATGTGGCAAACTTTTGGGGCAAAAATCGTCCATGACCAACATCAAATGAATAATATACCCTTGTCTTTTTCTTTTTCTATATTTCTTTTCAGTTTCTTACACAAATGGTCCTTGTGTTTCGCCAGGTATTACAAATTTAGTCTTTTTTTTTTTTTTTTTTTTTTTTTTTTTTTGTAATTATTTATTTAACTATTAATATTAATATTATTTTTTTATGGGATAATTATTACACTGCCCCAGTTGCCCAAGGGTTTTGCTTATCCGACCCGATCTCACAAAATTCTCCCCTTAGACCAGGGCAACTTGTCCGACCAACTACAGGATGACACGTGTCAGACCAAAGTACGTAGTGTTTTTTAGGCAACTTTTGATTTTTGGGCAACCGTATACTGGCCAACTGGTTTTTTTGTCATTTTACATATTAAATAAATAATTACAAAGAAAAAAAAAAAAAGACTAAATTTATAAAACCTGACGAAACCCAAGGACCATTTGTGTAAGAAACTGAAAAGAAATATAGAAAAAGAAAAAGACAAGGGTATATTAGTCATTTGATGTTGGTCAGGGACGATTTTTGCCTCAAAAGTTTGTCACAGGGACAATCCTTGCACTTTCCAAATATAAGAGACGAAACTTGCAATTTGGTCAAACTTTAGGGACGATTTTTGCAATTTACTCAAAAATAAATAAATAAAAACTTTTAATAAAGCGGGTACCATGAGAAGTAGTAGTATTTGTAAAGGGGTAGCCAAGACCCTATCAACGTATCTTACACCAAACATATTAGAGTAATTGTTAGTTTGTTGAGGGGTTAAAACATGTTTTTTCAAAACAAAAACCCATGTTTAAAAAAGCAGTCAAACTAATAACTTAACCACTGTTACCTTCTCCTGCAATTGAAGATGTTTCTCAAAACCATATCATATTTCTAGCAGGTATGTATTTTTATTCATTTTTATTTTTTTTATACTTTTAACTTGCATTTTGTATATCCCCCTTTTGCTGTTTTACTTATCTTTTTAAAATGTTTTGAAAACCGGGTCGACCCGGTCGAGTCACCGGGTTACCGGTTCTACCACTGGGTTTCGAGTCAAACCCGGCGGGTCTAATTGGGTTTCGAAAATTAAAAACCCGGGAGACCGTTTTCTGAGCCTTTCCTGTTAATCTGTTATCATACTTTTTTTTTTTCTTTTTTCCTGAAGGGTGTTAGGAATTGCTAATTTTTGTACTCTTATGTAGCAGAATTAGTAGCTTAATAATAAGCAGTTCAGAAAATAGTGAAAAATGCAATAAGAGCCATAATAAAATAATTTGAAGAATATGGTTATTAAATCCTCTTTAGTAAGGCTTTTAGGCTAGATATGCGGGTAAAATATTAATTGAGGTTTAATTCAAATAACTACTATGAAATAAGCTCGTCCCAACCGGCTTACCAAAAACTAAAAACTGCTTATCTGGCCCCAAAATAACTAAATAAGCGTACGCTGTTAGTTTTATCAAGTACTCCAAATTGTGTATGTTCTAGAAAATAAGCACATAAGACTACCTGTAATCCTCACCTTTACGGCTTTACTTTACCCCTCACGTAACTCCATATTAGTGCCATGTTATCCCCTTCCTCTGACTCACCACGTCACCATTTACCTATACTCTATTTTCAATTAACGCACAAAGAAAACATAAACTCTCACCGGTTTCAGCGTGAGAGGGGAGGGTATAACCCTTTCCACGCGCGATTCATTGGCCAAATAAGCGAAAAACTCACCTCTCACGGGTGAAGTTTGCCTACACTATGCCTTGTCTAAGAAGTTGGTAGAAAAAGTAAGCAATCCGAGGCACCTTTCAGTTCTGTTTATTACTATGTAATTGGAGATTTAACGTGTGGTACTTTTATTTCTATTTTGTCCTTGTGCTCTAAGACCAATATGAACTTAGGGGTTAAGCTATACAATACCAATGTACTTTCATGAGTGTCCAACTTGAGTTTAGGACCTAAGTATCTAAACTGAAAAGTTTTCCATTAAATGTTACAAACCGTTAAAGAAAGTGGTCAAATATGCATATTTTGGTGAAACGTGACATGTGCCACTCTTTTTTATGTGACACATCACATAAATGTGCATATTGGAACACGTTTTTAGAGTTAGTGGAACACTTTTTAGTTCAGGTACTCAGTTGGGAGTTGGGACACGGTTAAAAGTACGCTCCTATTTTCTAGCTTAAACCCATCAAATTAATATCAATGTCCTCATGTGTTATCATCAATAACTCTCATGTTCATTTATTATCTGAACTATTGTGTCTTAGACTTCTTTTTTGTGTGTGTTAAACAAAATTTGCAGCCAACAAGAATATCCGGAGATGAATAGGATTAGCAACCTTCCTCCAGGCATACTAGAATCCATTTTATGTTTTCTACCTATCGAAGAGGCAGCGAGGACAAGTATCCTCTCTAAGGATTGGAGGTACCGTTGGATCAAAATCCCAAAACTTGTGTTTGACGATTTTGATTTTCATATACCGACTAATACGGCTGAGTCGTCTGATGGGTCTGAGTCGTCTGATGGGGCTGAGTCTTCTGATGGGGCTGAGTCTTCTGACAAGGAGCAGATGTTTAGCCAACCAAGTAAAAAGAAAAAGTTCACTGAGTTGACTATCCGGCAAGTTTTGTTAATGCACGAGGGTCCATTACATGAGTTCACCATTTCTGTACATCCTAATACATTTTGTTTAGGGTGTCACGAATGTCCGGAGTTCGATAATATAATTACTCATTTGTCAAGGAAAAATACTGTCAAGAAATTAAAATTTGACTTTAACTTTGGGATGTATAGGCTACCCTTGTCACTCTTCTCATTCCATAGCTTGACAGACCTATATCTAGAGAGTTGTGATTTTGACTATCAACCAACATTCAATGGATTTGGTAGTCTTACAAGCTTATCTTTTATGTTTACACAAACCTCCATAAAATCACTTCTACATCTCCTATCGACTTGTCCGTTACTCAAGACTTTGACTCTGGTAAGTTCTCACTAAACAAACGTTCCATTTCGGCCTTTATAACTTATCTGACTTTAGTAAGTTTCTGCAGGAAATTAACTTTACTTACATCTCTTACACTACCGACACAGTCAAGGACACTTATACCATTATCAACCTATTCGAGTGTTTACCAGTTATTGAAAGTCTCTCTACTCAATTTAGCATCTTTGAGGTAATTTTCTTCACATGGTATATTATTGATTTAACTTGCTGAAATGAGTGGGCGTATACTAACCCTTTGTTGTAGCTTTTCGAGCCTTTTGTTCATGGCAGAGTTCTACGAGAGCTTCCAACCACATTACGCCTTAAATTCTTATATATTCGTGATGTATGCTTTACTCAGAAACATAATGATGGTTTATCTATTCTTGTTCTTTTAATGAAAAGCTCCCCGAACTTGGAGAAGATTGAGGTAGGGGTGATAACATCTATCAATCTTGTATCCTATTAGTTTTGACTCGCCAAAATACACTAACACAATAGATACCGGTACTTCTTGTAGATTGACAATACGGATCTTAGTGAAGATGACTCCTCGATGGAAGATAAATTGTTTACCCAAGATGACATACACTCCTTTAAAATCGAGGATTATTCAGATATTTGGTTGGAGCATATGCGCGAACTACATATTGGCGGGTTAATAAACTGGGGGAATATGTTAAATTTTGTGAAACTTATCTTGGCTAAGTCACCTGTGCTAAAGAAGGTGTGGATGAGCATCAACTACAGGCAGCTGGATGATGATGATGAAGAGTTGCAGATGTATCAAATACTCTTAAGTTTCCCACGTGCATCACCAGTGGTTGACGTTATTGTTTGACATTGAGAAATCAATTCTGGTAACATATTGCAGTTTTACAAGTTCTCTTAAGTTCCCGACGTTCATCACTAGTGGCTGGAATCATTATTTGAGGGTTGAAATCATTGCTGTTTTGTTGACTAGTTAACAGAACAGTTCAGTATTTCTGTCATTGTCTGAGATGGGACTTTTAGATATATGATATGTTGTTACTTGTTAGTTTGCATTTTGAAGACTAATGTATGACGATGGCAGAGAAACTGAAATTTGAACCTAAACTCACTGAATTAGTTGACCCGAAGCGAATGATGGTTCAATTTTTTTATGTTTGCAGTAACTGAGCTCTGTTTGGGTTTGCTACAATATAATTTTTTTATATACTCACATTTCTGGCATAACTGATTAGGCTTGAAATGTTTTATGTTATGCATTGGCTGATTGTGTTGTCTAAACACTTCCTAAAAACTTATTTAAGGTGCTTTTGGTATATTGTTAGGAATTACTATATTTACGGTTTTGATTATATAATGAAATGGTGATAGGTATCATTACTTTAACAAGATGTTTGGTATATTTATAGGATACATGTATCTATATTACAAACCTCAAAGAGTATTGTAAAACCATTCTCTTGAGGATGGGTTTGAGGGATTCCCAATTCTATAAATTTGATATATAAGTTTGAAACCCATTCATTCATACCAAACACCAAATATAACTATCATTTTCTTTCTCTATTGTCATACTTGTGAAGGTTTGGTGATTAGTATGTCGGTGTGGGAGTATTTTTCGTCCGCCATCTTGCATCGCCCCTTTAGCCATTCGTGTGCCATTGGTCATTTAGCTAATGCACTTTATTTATTTTTTAAATTTATTTATTTATTTATTTATTTTGAGTGAGTGGGTATTTTGGTTGGATGTTTTGTGGGACCTACAAAGTGTTGTTGGTTTTTTTGTTGGGAGAGTGTTTTAGTTGTTGGTGTGTTATTGATAGCGTGATGATGTGACACTGAGGTGACAGACAATTTGTTCTCCCCACACATTGCACTCTAAAACCACAAGGTATGGTGCTAACGGATAACACGCTATTGGTATGCCACATTAGTACCACCTCATCTCCTCCCAATAACATACCAATAACTAAAACACCTCTCACTCATAACACACTAATAACATCACTTGTAGGTCCCACAAAATACCCCACTCATTCACAATAAAATTAAAAAAAAAAAAAAAAAAAAAAAAAAAAAAAAAAAAAAAAAAGAGAGAAGAAGAAGGTGCATTTGGCGTGAGCCACTGAAATGGCTAGGGTACTTTTGGCACAAGTTTGGCATGTTGGTCGGTATTGTTGGCTCATGGATGGCAGGAGAAAAAGGGACGGATGATACGTTATTCGCAACCATACCGTGTGCTCTAAGGATTATTGTAATATATGTGTATGCATTATTTTATTTGGAAAAAACAAATTATTGATTAAACCAACTAATATATCACATAATAACTTCTTTTTTTTTTTGTGAAAAGGAAAATTTTATTACTTCACAAAAGTACAATAAGATCCATTCATGTACATGGGTCATTCCCCATTACAATCTAACCTTAGATCCCACAAATTAGCTAACTATGATCAAGCATTCTATAACTACATACTAATACTCAATACATCAAAAAACATACAAACCAAATTCTACATTAGACTGCACTTCTCTTCAATTTTACCTTCCAAATTCTTTCCACTGCTAAAACTGCCATTGACTCTTTAACATGGAAACTCATCATCCTCATCTTAACTGTTTCAACAATATTTTGTACTAAAACATCCACTGCTTTTGTACCTCTGTTAAACAGTCGATTGTTCCTTTCTTGCCACACATAGTATACAGCAGCACCAATCACAATTCTTCTCAAAATGCTCCATATGTTACTATTAGCAGCTAACATTGAGATTTCTTCAATAATAGTCTGCCAATTATTAGAGAATCTTTTATCAAGTAAAGCCTGCATTTCTTTCCACACTACACTTGAATATTCACATTTGAAGAATAGGTGCTCATGAGAATCCATGCATTTCTTGCACAGAGTACATTCCAAAACCTCATTTATTCTCCATTTTGCTATCTTGTCTTGTGTCATCAACCTTTCCTGCACAGCCATCCATAGCACAAAGGAGTGTCTAGGTATACTTTGAGAAAACCAAATCACAGAGCACCATTTCACTTTTGCCCCATTGTTGCTCCCAGAAATATCATTCCAAACAGTTTTAGTCTTGTATTTTGTTTTCATACCAGACCCAGTCACCCATATAGCCTCATCACAAACATCTTCATTAAGCTCAGGAACCTTTATGTTACTTAATTGAGGGTATTTAGTTAACCAATCAGCTGGCCAACACCATACACCTTGTTTAATTATATCAGCAACAGAGTAATCAGCTTTAAACCTTGCATCATAAATCTCTCTTGCAGATAAGAATTCACACAAGGGACCTTCTAAGCACCATTTATCAAACCAAGCTGATGTTGTCTTCCCATTCCCCAATTTAAAAAATATGTGTTTCCTCACCTTATCCCTTAGATTCAAAATGTTCTTCCAACCACTACTACAATTCTTTTCATAAGATACCTCCCAAATGCTTCTACCTTTTAATTTCTCAACATTAATCCATTTAACCCACAAATTATCTTTTTTAGCTGCAATGTTCCATAGTTGCTTTATAAGAAGAACTTCATTCCAAATTTGCAGGTTTTTAAGACCCAAACCTCCCTGATCTTTAGGTGTACAAATATTATCCCAAGCCACTTTAGCTTTCCCTTTTGTCAATTCACCTTGGCACCACAGAAAGCCTTTCAATGCTCTATTAATTTCCTTAATCACAGTCTTAGGAATACTGAATACAGAAGCCCAGAACACTTGCATAGATGATAAGATAGAAGCAATTAACTGAAGTCTTCCAGCATAAGAAAGAGCTCTATTTCTCCAATCATTCACTCTACTTTTGACCTTTTCAATTAGAGGCGTACAATCATTTATACTTAGTTGTTTTGTGATGAGAGGAACACCTAAGTACCTAACTGGCAGTTTCCCAATAGTGAATGGAAGAATTTGAGTAATAGCAATCTTTTCAGGTTCAGAAATTCCCCCAAAAAAAATAGTACTTTTCTGCATATTCACTTTCAATCCTGAATATTTACTAAACTCTTCCAAGGACTTCTTTACAACACTCACAGATCTGCAATCCCCATGACTGAACACTATGAGATCATCAGCAAAACCTAAATGAGTTATTCTAAGTTTCTTACACCCCTGATGATATTTGAAATGATAAGCATTCTCAATATTCTTTCTCATTATTAGATTCAGAACCTCCATAGCCATTGTGAATAGATAAGGTGAAATGGGGTCCCCTTGTCTTAAACCTCTACCTCCACTGAAATACCCTACTCTCTCCCCATTTACATTAATAGAAAACTTGGTAGTTGTAACACATGTCATTATCCAACCAACCATTTTACTATGAAATCCAAATCTGTCCAAAACATTCTTCAAAAACTGCCAATCCAGAGTGTCATAGGCTTTCTGTAAATCTATTTTGAGGGTACATTTTTTGACAGTTTGTTTCCTATTGTATCCTCTCAGAAGTTCTTGGGCTAATAAGATATTGTCAGTGATTTGTCTGCCAGCTATAAAAGCACTTTGATTTTCATTCACTAACTTTCCTAACACCCCTTTAATTCTTGATGTCATAATCTTGCTAATGCACTTATACAATACATTACAACAAGCTATAGGTCTAAAATCAGAAACCTTATTGGGTGTAGCTATCTTAGGAACAAGTGAGATTAAAGTAGCACTTACCTCTCCAAGAAGTTTCCCAGAATTGAAGAACTCTTGAATAGCCAGACATACATCTTTGCCAACTACATCCCAAGCCGCCTTAAAGAATTTTGAGGTAAATACATCAGGTCTAGGAGCTTTAGAATCTTCAATAGCAAACATAGCTTCTTTTATCTCTTTCTCCATAACAGGTTTGATCATATCCTCAGCTTCACTCTGTGACAATTTACAATTGAAATCCACAAGATCCTCAGGTAACTCTGGAATGCTATCTTTTGTACCAAGAAACTTTTCAAAGTGCTTAACAAACTGCTCTGCAACCATCTCATTCTCAAAACTTTTACCACTTTCATCACAAATCTGCATAATCCTGCTCTTATGTTGTCTACCTTTAATTATCTTATGAAAAAAAGTAGTATTTCTATCACCTTCCTTTAACCACTCAATTTTAGCTTTTTGGCATAACAAACTCTCCTCATCTTTAACTGCTTCACAATATTCCTGTAGAATTTGACAACTCTGTTCTTTGATCTTTTCACAATGTGGATTCTTATCAACTTCTCCTTGAACCTCTTTTATCCTGCTTCTCAACTTTTCTACTCTTTCATGAACATTACCATTCTTCCATCCCAGTTGACTTAGTTTTTTCTTGAGCATTTTCATTTTCTTCACAACTTTATACATTTGAAAACCATCAACATCTTTTTTCCATTCTTCTTGCACCAATGGTTTGAACTCCTTTTTTTCAGTCACAAAGTTAACCATTCTAAATGCTTTCTTTTTCTGAACACCCCCTTTAGGAATAATCATAATTGCAGGAGAATGATCTGAAATGATGTATGGCATGAAAATACTATGTGCATCAGGATATGTATTCAAGAAATCTTCATTGATCATGACCCTATCCAGCTTCTTCAAAGTTCTACAGTTAGGATTCCTCAAACTCTTTGTCCATGTAAACTGAAAACCTGAACTACACATATCTTCAATCTCCAATTCATCAACACAGTTTCTAAATTCCATCATATCATCAGATGGCATAGAACTTCCATTAGAATGCTCATTTGGATCTAATGTGACATTAAAATCCCCACTAATCACCCATGGCTGCCTATTTATAATCTGCCTATAAGCACCTAATTCTTTCCAAAGCTTCCTTCTTTCAACCCCTGAATTACTTGCATACACAAAGGAGCAGAAAAATTTTGACTTTAGACAATTGGTTTCAAATAGGAATAACATGCTCTGTTTAGACTTAGCAATCAACCATGCAGATATTTTGTTTTGATTCCATCCCACCATGATTCTACAACCCTTGTTGTTATCTTCAGCATTACTCACAAACTCCCAGTTTCCAAAAACTGTATGACCCACTTTATTGACTTTCTGGAATTTCACATGTGTCTCAATTACAGCACAAACTTGTAGCTGTTCCTCATTAATAAGTTTCCTTACCTCATCTTGTTTATCAGAGGTACTTAAACCTCTGACATTCCAAGTAGCAATTTTAATATCCATCTATACTCTCTTTCTGTTTTTGGCTCACTTTTCTCTCAATTCTTTTGGCTCACTTTACACTCTATCTATTTTATCACACAAACTCTCTTTCTGTTTTTCTACTCACCACTTCTCTCAATTCTTTTAGCTCACTATCACTCTGTCTGTTTTTTGATATACCCACAGCTCTCTTTCTGTTTTTGAAACTCACTTTATTCTCTCAATTCTTTTATGCTCACAACTCTCTGTCTGTTTTTACACACAATTCTTCTCTTTCTGTTTTTATCTCCCAATTCTCTCAATTCTTTTGGCTCACTAACACTCTGTCTGTTTTTTACACACAATTCTGTCTGTTTTTGTATCACATAATAACTTGTGCATAATTAAAAATCAAATTATATGCTCGTTAGTTGATATATGAATAACGTATTGTAAGGCTAAAGACATTTTATTAGAATTGAGATACCCATTGTTAAAATTTAACACACTAACCAAATTCATATGAATTCTATATTTAAACCAAACAAATTTCGATGTTATCAAAATACTAGCTATAAAGCCCGTGCACGCACGGGGTTTTAACATAATATAACAAATATGAAATATTTTTTGTAAGATATATGATTTTGTCTAACGGTTGGACATATTATTAATCTTGTTTAACTATATTGTCTGCCAGCAGGGCCGTCCCATGGATTTTGGGTGCCCTATTCAGTAACAAAAAAAAAAAAAAAAAAAAAAATTAGGCCCTTTAAACACGAATACTTTAAATACTAGTATAAATTATAATAATAATAATAATAATAATTTAATTAGTGAATCACTCTAAATAGTTATATATAGTGTAACTTATTTCTTGAACAATGCAATTCTCCTGTAATCTTTCTTGTATTTAATATTTAAATAACTTATAAAGTAAAAAGAAAAAAAGAAAAAAAAAAAAAAAAAAACAGTTAATAGCAAAAGATACATGTGAAGTGTGAAAAGTTCTCTTGTAGTCTTTCTTGTAGATCAGTGGATGCGTAAGTGAATTGTGAAAAGACGATTTGAGAAGAATGAATAACAACTTTTGTCTGACTTTAATTTATAAAAGTTGGACAAATTTGAGTTGGACTTAAATAGAACTTGGAATTGGGCCTACTCTTACTCTAAGGCTCTAAGAGCACAAGGTGTAGTTGGGGAGATTTTGCTCCTCATTCGGGTCCCACCACTGCCACATCACCCAACACCTCAACTTCAACTATCCACAACAAACCCCTCCTCACCAAACAACAAACATCAACTTCCCCATTAGGGCCCCACATCTTACACATTTATTTTTTTATTCATTTCATTAAATAAATTAAATTCATTTCACAAATACTCAAAAATAACACAACACATTAATTTTATTTCATCAAAATTTATTAAAAAAAATATATATATATCTTCTTAAAAAAAAAATAATACAACACATTAATAAAACACCTTTTGTACCCAATTCCTTTTGTAACCAAATTCTTTTTGTACCCAATTCCTTTTGTAACCAAAAAAAAAAGGAAAAAAAAAAAAAAAAAAAAAAAAAAAAACCCAACTGTGCCTTCTTCTCCAAGACCAAAACACACACAAACACACACTAGATCTGAAAAAACAAAACACACAAACACAAACACATTCTTACAAAAAACATCAAATTATACAAAATATTGAAAGGAAAAAAAAAAAGAAAAAAAGAAAGAAAATGGAATGTCAGAAACTTCAGCTTTTCATCTTCGCCGTGGCCACGAGGAGTTGCCCAAAAAATCCAAACGGCGAGCCCTTTGTGGTGTAGATGGCGAGCTACGGCTCGCCGTTGGGTTGTACACGTCGGACGGCGAGCCAAGGTTCGTTGTCTACACCTTGTGCTCTAAGCATACAATATTTTTGTGCCCCTATATGAAAATGGGCCATGGGCAATGTTCATTGTGCACAGCCTAATCTCCGGGCCTGTCTGCCAGGATAATCGCACGGGGTTTGGCATTTAGAAAACATTGATATTAAAGTTCTGGTAAATGACAATACTAACAAAGAAAAAGTAACAAACAAAAATCTTCATATATATTGTCATAGAGAACATTTTGTACAAAACTATCTGTCCATGTTCTTCTATTGTAATATTAAACTATCTGTCCATGAGATATAAATAGGGCCAATTCTACAAATAGCCCAGTCTATTAAGGTGTTGGGCTTTTTTAGCCCCAAAAAAGTCGCTTTCTCAAAATAGCCCAAGAAATAAGCGACCAAATGTGGGAGCGACATGTGGCGTGTACTTTTTGGCCCCTAGCGAAAAGTCGCTTAAAAAGTCAAAAAGTCGCTTAAAATCTAGCAAAAGTCGCTTAAAAAAGTAACTTTTTGGCTGCAAAAAGACACAAATAGTAAGTCGCTTAATTGACAAAAAAGTCGCTTTAAGCGACTTTTTGAAAGTCGCTTATTTTTTTGGCTATTTTGAGAAAGCGACTTTTTTGTGGCTAAAAAAGCCCAACACCTTAATAGACCGGGCTACTTGTATATTTGGCCCATATAAATATGAGCCCCAATTGTATCCAAGCAAAAAGCTTTGACTTGTGCATTCTACAGCCGCCAAGAGTGTGTTAGTCGTATGTTTTTGATAGGCCCAAGTGGTGTGTATGGGTTAAAGCCCAAGTACTAGTTAATAGGGTTTGTGTGCTATATATATTCTATTCGGATTCTCAATGAACATACGAGACATTAAAATCTCCCAAGCCGCAAGAAAAAGAAAACTCACCGACAAATTTTCTCAAAGTGTGCACGTTCTACTTCAACAATGGCATTGGCTCGATCAACAAACACTAAACATAATAGACGGATGCTAAGAGAAGAAATACAAGAAATATTTGATGATGCAATCAAAAGTTGTTTCCATGAATTAGATGACGAGGTTTTCTCTTGTTCTCGTTTGGAAGGGGCCGGTCAAAACAAGTATGGTGATTACATTAGCATAAATGTCTTGAGCATATGCGAAAGATTAAGAAGCAGAGATCCATATCTTTTTCGTCGAAGACGACCAAAAGATATTGCACGAAAACTTTTAGAGGCTGTCAAGGAAAATCAAAATCACAAACATGTGATGATGATAGATAACCTCCGCATACGTGATGTTGGTTATTTAACTTTCAAGATATCCTCGGAGTGGATGGTAGAGAGGATCAAGAAGATGCTAACTGATGGTATAGACACATGGGCCCCTATAAATGTGAAAAGAGCTTTAGTAGACCACCCGACACCGGCTATAGGCGCGGATTTCCATGCGGATGTTATTCGATCCCGTTATATCTGGGACATGCTTTTTAATATGCTTACGTATTCTGGAGTTGCTGTCAGCTCAAGATGTTATAGTACTCAGTCTTATGATGCGGTACGAACATGCTTTCTTGAAGATCAAGGGGTGATTACAAGTAGAAGAAACGGAACTCCTCTTTTTGTTGTGATGGGAGAAGCATTACAAACACCGTTAAACAATGTTCATAAAGATCTCAGCACTTTGTGGGCTGCAATTAACATGCAAAGAGGAGAATTGATAATATATGTCACTCCTGTGCGCCAACGAGAGCATGTTGAAAAATGCTTTGCTGCTGCTAAAAATGAAAATTGGCTCTCACGTAAGTGGAACCCTACAGTACTTTGTTGTGGATACCGAACTTCGAGTACTGAACAAGAGAAGCTTGCATCTTTGTGGAACAAATATGGAAGTCATTCTAAAGCAGCATTACTTATAAAACTAGGCAAGGATTTTGGGTATTCTGCTGAAGCATCTTTTGAATGTGCTCTTAAGTATACATATTTGAAGAGCCATAGATTGGCCTTTTGTAGCTTCAATATTGATGAAATTCTTGATGAAGAGGGAAATACTTTTGTATATCTACTTAGGACACAAGCTATACTTCCTTCACATCGCGAGAATTTTGGTAGTGGTGGCATGGTGGTTAATTATAAGAAGGAGTTTTTTGAGAGAGAACGCGAGTTGCAATTACATTTAGTCCAGTTTACTGAGGTTATCGATAGGGCTTGTTTAACATTCCTCCTACATCCAGTGTGTGAATACCTGTGGAGCTTATGTAAGAAATTTACGAGTTACTGCAATGAGGTTCTGGAGCAGCTGGACTTGAAGACTTTTAGGTCCAAATTATTTTTGTATGACGCATCTAGAGTGGTAATGCGAAAATGCTTTCATCTTTTGGGGATCAATCAGGAATTCTTTAAATCATCTTCAAGAGTCATATTTTCAAGAATGGAACGAGCTATTAGGAAAGAGACGCCTTTTGAGGATCATTTCATTCCTTTCCCTGTTTCTGATGCAAGGCATAAATACGTAAACCCTCGGTTTGAGCTGTTCGGCATGATAGTCAACGTTTCACATTTTGATTTTAAGAAGGGGGATGTATTTGGTAACGTGTCTCTAATAGACAAGGATGGATTACTATCAGATGGGCGATTGCCATTAGATGAGAACGAAAATGGGCATGTTTCCTACTTCCACCATGATTGGGATGATACGATAGGGATATCCAACAATTCACATTTATTATTTGGGAATCCTACCCCTCCGTGTTCTGTTCCGTTCTCGTCGGTTATTGAGATTTGTGTGCTTCTTTATGCTATTACCGCTGAAAAGGATAAATGTTTCCAAATTTGCAATTGCACGCAACCAATACCCTTATCGAAATTTTGGGACGATGGACTTGATTTTATGCGTAGTACTCTTAGCCTTAAAAGTAAGGATGGATGCATAGAAATTGACTATATCATGTTGAGGGATGCCGTAGATACGGCTATGAAGTTGAGTTTTCAGTCGCCCAAAGGTCCCGATAAAAAATCATATGTGACTGGACATATTTTTGCGTATTATGGCGATGGCGTACTTGATGACTGTGATGATGACACTCGACGTCGCTTCAAGGCCATTCTCTTCCAAGAAGATGATGATTTCGAATTAACGGTTGGCCCACTCGAGCTGCAGAAATCCGTCTTGGCCGTACCCGCCAATGGCTGCCTCAAGGTTGAAGCAATTATCTTTGATGTCAAGGCTGAAAAATATGTTTTGAATGACACATATGAACTCCGTCCGCAGCCCAACGATCGTAGTGAGTGCCGTATGTCCTGGGAAAATGGCTGTTTCAATTTGACAGTGGAATGGAGCCAAGGGCCCAAGTCTTTCTATACTTAGATTGAAAATGTGTGACAAGTGAAAAGTTGGCGGAAGGTTATCGGCTTTTGGATTGAAGATGCACGAGGATATAGCAACAGGAGAATATGTGAGATGGTTGAAATGTTTAACAATACTTGCTACTACTAGCTTATCCTACTTTTTGTTGCCAAGGTATGTCTTATGATTGAAGGGAATGCAAGAACTCAACCTGTGTGTCAAGGAAAGTTGTCTTCTTCATGTATTGGAAGTGTCTAAACTTTCTTTTAACGAGGTCGGCTGAGGCCGCCGCGTTGCGGCGGGGCGCTGATTATGTGTTTAAATGGGTGACAGTCTTTCATTGTGCAAAAAAAAAAAAAAAAAAAAAAAAAAAAAAAAAAAAAAAGAAAAGCCGCTACAATTTTTGCCGACACTTTTTGCGTTGCTTGCTCTATACTATTTGCTTTCTTCATTATCCATTGTTGCTATCACGTGCTGCTTGATTTCTCAATTGCTTTTGTTACATTGTAAACTGTTAGTATTATGGAAAAATATTAAAGTGTATATGACTAGAATCGAACACAGGACTGAAGGATTACACATTTTACGTATGAATGATCAAGTAAATAATTAATGTATATAATATTTATGTATATTAATTATTTGGACACAAAATGATACATAACGGACGTTATGTAATTAACGGTGTTGACTAACGACCGTTAAGTTAATAGTTAAAGGACTATTAGTGAAAAAGGAGACTTGGAAGGTTCTAGAAACCCATCTTGTGGGTTGGCCGGATTTGGATATGGGTTTACAACCCATGTCGACCCAAATTCCTCAACTTATGCTCCAAGTTAGGTTTTGCCTATAAATACAATTGAAGGGTTATTTGTTATGTTACCTTGTGCAATACTATAACCCTAATATTGTGTTTTCTCCTCTCTTTGATATTAAAACCGATCGGCTCCTAATTCTATAGGATCGATCCATAAGTTTTGTGTAGCAAAATTATTTGGTTTTAATTGTGTCTAATCACTAGCATCATTACTTGATTGGTTATAGTACGTGTGTACAAGAGTTCGGTAACAACTTATTTTAGTTGTTTATCTTGGATTGTGGAACAAAACGGTAAGGGGTTCCATGCTAATCCTATTTGTTGATCTTGTGATTAGAAGAGAAGACCGATCCTTGTTCTTGCTAGGATCTTGAGGTAACCCTAATTTACTATTCGGTAATTCATTATATGTGTTAATTAAGATCTTGCTTCCGCTACGTTCTCTTGATGTGTTTATTTATCTAGATGTGTTACATGCTATTTAAATTCCAACAGTGGTATCCGAGCCAATTTAACATGTTAATGTAATTACCTAAACGCATAATTAAAATCAATACTTGATTTATACATACATGTTGGTCGATTTTTATTTTTTTATGGTTTGTTTTTGTAGAAAACATACTAATAAAAATCGAATAGAATTTAGGGTTAGGGTTTCGACCCTAGTTTAACTAATTTATTAGTTTGTAACCCTAAATTAAGAACATGATGTGCTATGTGTTTATTTGAGTAATTAGGGTTACGTTCCTGATTGATCCATAATTCTTCATGCAAGGAATTATGGATTAGGTTTGTTTATGTGCTACATGTTTTTAGATAAATCTAAAATTAGGGAAGACCTAATTATATATATTAATGAATCAGTTATGTGCAATGTGGTATGTAATTATTAAAACTTACGCGGTCAATTTATTGGCGTCTGTGGTCCATTGGGTACAATGAGCTCAAAAACCAATGGGAGTTTTATTAATTATATACATTAAAATTCACATAGAGATTATTAATAGGGTTTATCAAAAGGTTTGCATGTGGCTATATGATTTATATCATATATGTGTTATTATGTGTTTATTTATTTTTGAATTACTTGATCTTTATGTTTAAATTATGATGGATTATAAACATCAAAGAGGGTAATTTTTTGAATAAAAAATAAATGAACCTAATAACTATGAAACCTTTGTGGTAAATTATTTATTGCCAAGTCTTATGTGCCGATAGTGGTTCGCTTCGCACGGTAATTTGCTCCCAGGCGAGACTAGCAATTTAATAATTTACTACTTAAATGTTTTAAGCTTCAAAATCTTAAAGTTTTTAATTGATTGATACAACTGTACATAATGGTCGAAGCGGCGAACCTAATGTTGACAAACTATAAAATGAGTATAAGGTTGGTTTCGCATTAAATTGTGGCCTTAAAGAGACTCCATTCTGTCTCTCCGCTCGCCTGTGCGTCACATTAGACTTACCAAGTACACCATTATTCATGTACGAAGCATCTTAAGGCAAAGTTGTAAGTTTCTCAACGCCATCAATTAAAATTTTGTTGATTTTAAGCTGTGAAAGAGTAAAAGTTTTTTGCATGAAACATATGATACAAGATGAATGCATGACATCTTTGTACATATTTTTTGATTACACATCAAAATAAATACCCTTAAAATTTAAGTTATATGCCATCCAATGAAACGGAAACACCTCAGGTTACATCCTATCATTACTAGCAGCCAAAGCTGAATGTAATGATTCAAAGGATGGTAGTCAAAGGGTAAATTGAGTACTTTCATTGCTAGCAGCCAAAGCTGATGTGATGAAATGACATCAATTTGCAGTTTCTTAAGTTGGTTAACTTAATTGAGCACTTTCATTACTAACAGCCAAAGCTGATGTAATGAAACGGCGTCAAGGCATAAAGAAATGGGGATGAAACATGCTTACATTTGCAACTGAGGTTGGCAAAATATGTAAGTCCCATGATTCTAGAAATTGCAATTGGATATTGGCAATTGGGATCGACCCGTACCTTATTGAGTATTTTCATTGCTAGCAGCCAAAGCTGATGTGATGAAACGACGTCAATTTGGATCCTAGTTTTCAGTGAAAATTAAATGGTTAAATATTAATTTACCATGGGTGTTTAATTTTCTTGAAAAATTGCATTATCGAAAATACTAAAATTGAATTTTTGTAAATTCTTTTAATGTATTAAATGCAACGCTAAAACCGTAAACGTGAAACATTCCTTTAGTGGAAAGTTGATCTGCACCCGTAGGGGTCTTTGGATAGAGTCAACTTAACTAAAAGAATAAACCTAGTCTACTTTCCGTGTGAAGAGTGAGACTTAATCCTATTCCTTTTCATGAATGAGAAAGGTATGATAGGAAAATTAGAATTGTCTAAATTCTAAGAAATAACTCATGGCAATTTTTTTTTTAAAATTGCACGTTTAGGAGTTATTAAAATTAGAAGCTAGACTAATTATCGAAAAATTGGTAAAAGGCAAACTAACATACTTTGTCTAGTTGTTGTGCTTTAACCATTTAAAGGTGCTACATACCATAGGGGTGATGGTAGACCTAATTAGATAATTATTAGAACAAGTGTCAATATGATAATTAAACTACTTCAAATATGAATATTTATGTATTGTTGCAATGACATAAATAAATAAAGTAATCTAATACTACTTCATAATTTGAATGTTTATGTATTCTTGGAATGACATAAATATATGAAGTATTAAATTAATTTGAAATTACTATTGAAACCAAATTGTGGTGTTCATGATTACTTTAGTTATGCATATTTATAATTTAGTATAAAGATATAAATATGAAGTCTTTTGATTGCTATAAGACTTATAATAAAGTAAGACGTTATCTTGTTATGTTTTTTAATTAAGACATATACAAGAAGTCATTGAGTTGATCAATGATCTATAACGTATATTGGGATTATAACAGTTTATGTCTTTTTAGTAAGACATAGAAATGAAGTGGCTTGGGCAAAAAGACACTTATGTTATAAAGCATGCAATAGGCTTGGAAAATCTATTATACCATTAAATTGATTTAGTTGGTAAATAGGTAAGCCAAAAACGAAATATATTTATCTCACATATTGTAAGATTGACTTACAATATTAATCCTAATGAAATACATATGTGTATGGTATGTTCAGTTAGAAAAATCAAACTCTTAAAATATTGTTTGATTTGAGATAACTATATCTTCTTCTCTTCCTAAAGATATCAAGGTTAGAAAATTGAGTAAGGATTAGATATACTCAATTAGACTCCAACCTAGAAGATTAATAAAGACACCATTTATTATGGAATGTGATGAATCACATTAAGTCTTAAAATTGAAGTTCGGAATTTGTTAAACTACTTATGAGTAGGTTATTAACAAATTAATGTTAGGAATTGTCAATATGTATTTGTAAAGTCCCAAAAGAGAACAAGTTTGTGTTGCTCTATTTGCTAAGTATTTATAGATAATCTATAAATTGTAAAAGGCAAGTGGGAGTTTTATCTTGATAAGATAAAATTACAAGATACATAATCTTCTAATAATACACTAGCAAAATCATAATGAGGATTAAACATGTTAATGTTAAATCTCAAGATGATGGAATTCTCATTTCATAGATCCGCAAGGATATCTCAAATATTTGAATAATATGTTGAGGATTATGAGTTGCAGGATCATTGTAAGCCTGTTAATAAAATGCAAATGTTTAATTTGGCAAAATTACTCATACTATGAATTATTAGATGCATTCCAAGAAGATAACTAGTTTGGAAACGTAGTTGATCTTAAACTCTATAGTTACACTATAGAATAAAAATGAGTTTCTACAAAGGAAATGAAAATCCTAGAGATTTAAATTCTTGTGTAGAAATCATAATGGACAAATTTATATAATTTAATGTGTGAAAAGATTATCAATCACACTTAAGCAATTAAATGTGATTGAAATTCTTTCTAAGCACATTAAATCTATTATATATAAAGATTCAATGGCTAAATTTAATGTGGAAGAGTGATTGTGCATAAAGGGTTGTAAGGTACAAGGTAGTTTAAGCTACATGTAGACTATATGAATTATTACAACCGATGTCTCATTAATCGGATGTATACAAAGAGACATGTAGTTACATTGTGATCTTTAATTGGAGGTATACAAAGAAACACAGAGTTATTAGAACTTTTGAATGGCTCTTAATAATGATCTCATTTATTGTAAATTGTAAAAATTACTCTATAAATACCATGCAGGTGGAGGTGGAAGCAAAGGTGGTGGTGATGGAAAAGGTGGTGTAGCTCAGCTAAAGGTGGAGGTGGCGATGGCGGGGAAGGATCGGGTTACATGAAGGCACCAATGATTTGTGTTCTAAATCCACATCGAGATACGTTTTAGTAGATATATGTTATGCATTGACTGAACTATATTGTCTCAGAATACAGCTTGGGCTTTAGACCCATCACCCGAAACAGAAGCATTAGCCGCAGCTGGTGAAGGTCTATTAGGAGGTGTCAGTGATGCTATTGCAGTGTTTCAGGCACTGAACTTACTGTTTCAGAAACTTCCTCCACCTCAGTAAAGTAACCATTGACCTCCACAATGTGTTCTATATATTTACTCAAAATGTATTCCACAGGAAGAGAATTGTGTCTGGAGTCCAGCCAACGGGGTCTATACATCTTGGGAATTATGTTGGCGCGATAAAAAATTGGGTATCACTTGAGGTATGTGTTGAGTTATGACTTCTTTTAAATGATGATACAAGCTTATGCGTATAGCAAGATGTATGGATGAAGAAGCTTTTATTTAACATAAAAGATGCGTTGGTTTGCTTCACATTCTAATATGATAGTTCCTCTTTTTCAGGATTATTGTGGATCTCCACGCGGTATGTGCACTATCTATCCGGTTTCATACTCTATTTGTACTTTAATTGTTGTTTTCATCTGTTTATTTTACATCAAATCTGTATACATAACACAGATTACTATGCCCTATGATGTCCAACCATTATCTAAAGCAAATCTACGCTGCAAATTTCTTGACTACCGGAGGAAGTTGTTGATGCTCTTATATAAACTGTGTTACGATAAACTTGGATGTCAATTGTATTCGTGGGATAGTCGTGAGTGACGTGTTTGCCATTTCTCATGAAAGGGATGTTATTTCATTCATAAGTTGCAAACAAGTTCGTTTTTTCCATGTGAAACTATGTTGTTGAACAATTATAAAAACATACAAACTAACCGTAACGTAAATTGAGAAACAATGGTCAATTTATGTGACCAGTTATGCAAGCAATGTGAATGGTCTATGTACTCTAGATTCATTTTTTTCTATTTAGCAGTTATTTATTGAATTTCTAATCTACGTGAAAATTTGTTTTGTTCAACACATCACATATACTCTTGCAAAGAGTTTGAAGAATGTTTAAATTGTAAGCATATTTTAGTGGAGCATCACTTAAACCTTTCATTGTATATTTATTGTTTGAAATTTAGAGGTATACTTCTCATTTGTACCAAGAATTCAATATTTTAGATACTTTATAGTAAAGACGTGTATTGTTTTGGGAGAAGTTTGTTGTATGTATAATAATTAGTCGTCCGTTTTTCCGGCGATGCAGTAGGCCATTTGTTTTTAAATGATGGTGACGGTTGCGTGTTCGTTTTCCGGCATAGTATAGTGTTTTCTAGATTGTAATAGTGAAAGGATATTATTTCATGTTAATATGTATTAAATTAAAATAAACTGAAACATATGAATGGTCTTGGTTTAATGATGAAGGGATATTTGCTTATTGTGCAAGTATTTTGTGGTTGTTGAGTATTGTAGTCGCATGCTATAAAAAGATTGGTCTTAAAATGTGGTATCTATTATCTATTATTATATATAAAGATTCAATAGCTAAATTTAATGTGCAAGAGTATTTGTGCACAAATACATGTACGGTACAAACAAGACATTGCACACCAAATGAAGTGAAAATAATGAAAATTCATCTATCCGAGTAATGAGTCATATGATTTAATGTGGAGTCATAAAGAAGTGAAAATATGAAAGGGTAACCATTAATATAAGAAAACCAATAGATTATAACCCCTTCATCTCTTTGCCTCCCATGAGTTACAACTTACAAGCAAACCATACTAAACCATTATATAAAGAGTTGTGTGGGAATGTGAGTTGGATGCATATGGACAAAATGTTTGCTGCTACCTTAGTATATATGTTGTAATGCATGGTTGTTGTTAAACAATATAGATTCTTAATATTTTTGCTATATTGGTATTACACAGATTATTGATGCAATCTTTTATGGGTCTTTAAAAAGTAGAGATGCTGCATTAGAAGTTCAGTGATTGGTCCAAGAACGAGAGTAGGAGATGGAGCCATAATACAAGATTCAATAATTATGGGATCAGATGTCTATCAGGTAATGATCATCATTACTTTATCAATGAATTCTTTATTTTCTTAAAACTTACATAAAGAGTAAGTTGGTGGTGCGGACACCATACGGCTTTTGCAGGAAAGTACGTGATTGTGAATAATATGGACGAGGTGTGCAATTGGTTGCCTTAAAATTGTACTCAACGTTTATTTGATTCATCTACCATCTTAAATTTCCAGGAAGTTGCATCTTCTGATGCTTCTGTTTTACGAAGTACTTTTTTTGCAGGGAGATTAGTAGAGAGGACTATGATGCGTAAATATGGAGTAGAAAATAGCATCGAACACTTTATGAGCTTCAACACTATCTGTGAAGCCAACCAAGTAAATACTTCTCATGCTTTGGTATGCACCTTCCTATACACCTTTGTATATTTTAATGGATTTTAAAAATGGTTCCAAGGTTGATGAGCCAAATTTTGACATATACATTAATGCATTTGCTATTACTTTTCTCAAGTAATTTTTATTTTTTATTATTTTTTTATTGTTTATTTTTTTTGTCCATATTACAAGGAATAATACATTAAAGATTATAAAGAGACATAGGGCACGACGAGTTGGTCAAAAAGGTTGTTCAAGACGGGCTACAACTAATGGTCAAGAAGGTCGTTCAAGACGGGCAACCTTTGTTACAATGAAGCTATAGTCCATCTTACAAATATGGCTTCCAAAAGAGAAGAAGATTATTTGTACGTAGGGTCACCCATAGCACAAGGATTTGTTGAGGATATAGCAACTGGGTTCTTTCTGAAGATACTCGAACGCTAATGATTTCATTCAAATGTAAGAACGATTAATATCAATATTTTATACTATAAGCTAAACACATATCTATTGTCAACAAAGTATCATTTACACAAGAAAAATAAAGGAAAATCGCCTATCAATTCTGTATATTTTTTTGACACATGACACACATAGAAGTTTGGAAGATTGTGAATGAGTGTCGATATATATGTTGTGACAAATAATATTGTCTAATTCATCACATTGGAAAATAGGCTATGATCATGTAGTTTAGAACACATGCAAGTGTAAACCTTCTCCCATCTATATATTGACAGGACTTGCATTCTCTAACGCTATTATTAAAACAAAATTGAACATTCCTTAATATACATTTGAATAACATGGAACTTATATATTGTTTGTAACAGTGAACTAGAACACAACCAAACAGCAACCAAACAAATGTAGCAATAGTATTTGCATGTGATGGCAGTACTAACTCAAAACGTCCAGCAGTACTAATATAATTCAATAAGGTAGCAGTACTAACGAGTATATATAACAAGACTAAGTTCAACAATCCAAGAACTAGCAGTACTAATGTGTTATATAATAAGCAGTACCAACATGAACTGAGCAGTAATAAATCCTTCAATAGCAGTACAAACGAATGAACATTTGTGGACGAGCAGTACTAAATAATTTCCCATAGCAACCCTATTGTGCACTTTAGAACATGAAAGTATACTGAGCGAGTTAATTGATATATATGAAGCAGTACCAAAAGTCCAACAATCAGTACTAAAAATCCCTTCATTCATGAAACGAAATCAGATCAACCAGCATCTTTTTGCAAAGTAGAACTGAGTATATCAAGTAGGCAAGCTTGATTGTGTACGAGTGTGCATACATTTCGCAAGTGTTGATTATTTAGTCTGATGGTTGGATAACTCTCCTCTTCCCCCGTTGGCCAAGCTATAGCATTATTAGACTCAATACTTAAATATAAAGATCGTACGTAATGTTTGTGCGTGTTCTTCACTTAAATATATCCAAAAAAATCAGCCGACGAACAAACAAATCCAACTGTGTGCAACGCAATAAACTAAAAAAAAATGGTAAATATACATAAAAATTAACAAAATCCTACCGAGGCAGCCCAAGTTATACATTGTTGAATATTTTAGCCTCACCATCACGTTAACAACTCAGCAATTTACTCAAACATTAAGCTATGAACAAAGTTTACCAATTATGATAACCATTGCCCAAATAAACATCTTAATTATTAAATCCATACATTACATACAAAAAAAAAAAAAATAAAAAAAAAAAAAATAAAAAAAATAAAAAAAAAATGTAAATAAAAATAAAATATGTAAAATGCTTATAAAAAACCAATCACCGGCACAATGCTTACCATTAACATCCTAACCTTCATAAAAATGCTTATAACTTAGACTTACATTTATATCTAAAAATTCCCCATTACAATCATTAAAAAAAAAAAAAAAAAAAAAAAAAAAAAAAAAAAAAAAAAAAAAACTAAAACAATATTACTTATATTTATTTTAAATATCATAAAGACGAAAACAAACAAAACATTAAAAATTGTCAATACCAACAAAAATATATAAAACCAAACAACTAATTAAACTCATTCATCTTAATAGCATTAGCTTCTTCCTCACAGACACCAAGTTTCACTTGATAGAACAAATTATTTAACTTTTCAAGCAATACCCGATGCCCCTCTTGAGTCTTTCTCAAAGAATCTAGCGATTCCAAAGCAACACCACGAGGACCTAAAGCTTCCATGTTCGTCATCATTGTATGGTTCTTCGCCATTACCCGCCTCAAATGTTGACAACAAGAAAAAAGTAATTTGGAAAGTGCATAATCTTGACCCGCCTATTTCACAAACCATAAACGCATACAATCATACAATTTAGAAGAACCGGCAACATTTAAAGTAATTAGTTTAGATAGTGTAAACCTAATGACTACCAACCATTAAGCTATGAACACTTAGACACAATTGGTGCAACGCACGGGCTTGACATCGCCTCGTGTATAAAGATTATGATTGTCATTCTTAGTTTCATTTATATGAAATTAATAATGGAATATCAAAACTCTTTCTTAGGTAATTACTTATGCGGGGACGAAAAGTAATTGAAAGGAGTATTTGAATTCAAATAATTTTTTGTAGTATAAAAAATGCAATCGTTTAGATTAATTCATGCATCTAGGAGGTATACTTATGTTTAGTTATTAAATCTTAGTTTTGATTTATAATTAAAATAAGACATTTCTTGATATTCCTGAAAGCTAGTGGGAGTATTATATTTATTTTCTTATTTCATATATGCTGTATAACATATAGGAAGTACCATTCCATCAACATTAAATGTTAAGTCTTAGTTTGGAATGAAACTTCATAATGGAAATTCAAAAAATAAACATACAACCTTGGAGTATATGTTTATTGTTATAAACATAAGCGGTAAAATAACTGATTCTAATAAACATGATAATCTATTAGAAAGACTAGATAGATACACATCTTTGAAAAGATATGACATAAATGAAATCAAAGACACAGGGATTTTTCATGTACATCATGTTGTTTGTTGTATCATGCTTGGATGCAAGATGATTTGACAACATTAGTATCTAATTGGAAGTTATTAGATAGCTAAGTGTAATGGATATGGTTAGATTTAGGATTTACATCCTCAGCCTGGAGTTGCTCCAAAATTCTAAATATGAACCATATGGCATATTGTTGCATGATTGATATAGTTGACAAATCTTGATAGATTTGAAGATATCAAACATTACACGATGAATATTAAAAGTTTACGGAATTTTGAAGAGCATATTGTTGTTTGGATACAATGATGCTAATAAGATTGAGATGACACTCAATGCTAGTCATGGTGGGAGTTTATCCTTGTTAATGGCCATGTGTACTAGTTATGCTCAATATGAGCATAGTTGCATTATACATTAAAGAATTAGAATACTTTAAACTATAAAGGTTTGGTAGTTTTAATTGTCATAAATTCGTGATAGAGGATGTCACGCGTTTTATGAAGTATGTGGCAATATCTAGAAAGATGAATGCACACATACAAGAATTTCATTAACTGAATTCTTGAAATAAGTATTCTCAAAATTTCTGATAGATCAAAATTAGTTGATTTATGCTTTGTCAACGAATGTGTTTGAACATGACTTGGGCATAATTCATTAATGGGAATTATCATGCATTGATCTATTTAGTATTTGGATAAGGGTTATTAAGCAATTATTATTTACAATGAATTAAAGTACGTGGTACGTTTGTTTTCATTAATAATAAATTGTATCCTATATTTGCATGTTTAAATCCATGAATAACTTATGTTATTCTAAATAGTCCGTTGTCGATCAATAATATGGGAGTATTATTGAATTAAGGCAAATTTGAGTGTTGGTAGAACATACTTGAGTATATTGATGCGTGGGCATGCCAAATTCACATGATATTCAATATTGGATAAATTGAATATAGGACTTATCCCAACCGCATGATTGTACTTTATGGATCTTTGTCATCAAGTAAATCATGAATATTTATCCTCAGACTTGAGATGCCAGATAACTGTCATGCATGTAGTGCATTTCTGTGATTCAATTTAACGCTATACGTAACTGGTAGCTATAAGGATTGTTTTCAGAAGTGTTACGAAGTGCATGAGTTATGCTCGTAGTCAAGATAGAATTTGTTCCTTCAAATTTATTTGAAGTTTAATACTGCTGGGCCCCTCGTAGGGTTAGCAAGATGTTTGCATGGCCATGCCCAAGATCTCCCCTGAACTTATTCAGAAGATTTGGTAATCTTGCTTAATCGAAAAACGAGAAACAGAATTATTAATAAAGAATGACTGAGATCCATATCTTTATTAATGTAGTATTAGAAACAAAAGGATAAGTATGATGATTAATCATCAAGTGGTTTTTCCAGGAGACCACACACCCGAGTTGTACTAGGGGCATTGGCGTGTTGCTAGACGCTAACCAATGTCAATTATACTTTTAATAGATTTTCAAGTGGGAGCTGTTAGTATTATGGAAAAATATTAAAGTGTATATGACTAGAATCGAACACGGGACCGAGGGATTGCACACTTTACGTATGAATGATCAAGTAAATAATTAATGTATATAATATTTATGTATATTAATTATTTGGACACGAAATGATACATAACGGACGTTATGTAATTAACGGTGTTGACTAACGACCGTTAAGTTAATAGTTAAAGGACTATTAGTGAAAAAGGAGACTTGAAAGGTTCTTGTAACCCATCTTGTGGGTTGGCCGGATTTGGCTATGGGTTTACAACCCATGTCGACCCAAATTCCTCAACTTATGCTCCAAGTTAGGTTTTGCCTATAAATACAATTGAAGGGTTATTTGTTATGTTACCTTGTGCAATACTATAACCCTAATATTGTGTTTTCTCCTCTCTTTGATATTAAAACCGATCGGCTCCTAATTCTATAGGATCGATCCATAAGTTTTGTGTAGCAAAATTATTTGGTTTTAATTGTGTCTAATCACTAGCATCATTACTTGATTGGTTATAGTACGTGTGTACAAGAGTTCGGTAACAACTTATTTTAGTTGTTTATCTTGGATTGTGGAACAAAACGGTAAGGGGTTCCACGCTAATCCTATTTGTTGATCTTGTGATTAGAAGAGAAGACCGATCCTTGTTCTTGCTAGGATCTTGAGGTAACCCTAATTTACTATTTAGTAATTCATTATATGTGTTAATTAAGATCTTGCTTCCGCTACGTTCTCTTGATGTGTTTATTTATCTAGATGTGTTACATGCTATTTAAATTCCAACATAAACAACAAAGAAGGAAGACGAATTGGTGAAGGAAGCACGTATGGGATTTAATGAGCCCACCACTGGAAGTCAATGGAAGATCTGTACCCAAAAACCTTGAAGGGATTATGAAGTAATACGTGGATAAGTATGTCGTCTGCCAATTGGTTTTTGTTTTTTGTTTAAAAGAGTTAAAAAAAAATTATAGTTATTTAATTGTTTGTTTTTTTTATGTCGAATCTAGGGTATTAATTCCCGAGACGACTTTTGTTGGTGTCGAATTTAGGGTTCTTATTCCCGAGACGACTTTTGTTGGTGTCAAATCTAGGGTTCTTATTCCCGAGACGACTGTTTGAGATACTTTAGTTTATCCTTCGGTTAGCCGTAAAAATAAATTAAAAAAAAAAAAAAAAAAAAAGGGATACTTTGGGTTATCGCGTTGGTTTATTGTTTTATTTTGCTTTCTTAGTTTACTACTCCAGTTCGAGCTTTCGCGATTTCGCCGCTCAAACTGCGGGGGAGTGTTAGTCGTATGTTTTTTATAGGCCCAAGTGGTGTGTATGGGTTAAAGCCTAAGTACTAGTTAATAGGGTTTGTTGGGAATTAAGGAAAACAGTTAAGACTGTTGCATATAAGTTAGTATTGCTGGAATACATTGAAGATTATACTAACAGTACAAAGTCAGTTAGTACGGTTGGTATTAGAAAATTAGTACAACTTATAATTTTTGTAAACGTGTAGAAGATAAGTATAGAAAAGATATTGTGTATATCTTATAGAATTAGATGATAGTTATCTTGTACAGGAATCCTTAGTCTATAAAAGGATTGCCTAGGTTATTGAATAGAGTACGTATCTAGATATATTGTTTTGCTAAGATTCAAGGTTGAAAACCCTAGTGATAGGAGATCACTCGTATTATTGAATTAATAATATTGAATCGTTGAAGTTAATTATTTGTCTCTTGTTCATATATACATTGTTACATTCGTTCATACAAAACACATCAAATAAATCTTCTGAGTGTTTGCTAGTAAATTCCGCGTGCTAGACTAACATAATTCAAAGTATCTATCTAACACAAGGAGTGTATGTAGATCCGGTCAAGTGGTATCAGAGACAGGTTACTGATACTTTGATTTAGAAGATCCAGACGAATTTGTTTAAGAAGAAGATGGACATGGAGACAACTACAAGTCAAACCAATATTGTTGCTAAGCTACCAATGCTTAAACCCAATGAGTTCGATATGTGGAGACTAAGAGTTGAACAATTCTTTCAAGTGCAGGATTATACGTTATGGGAGATAATAGAAGATGGAAATTCTTTTAAGCCCACAACTACAACAACTGTTGTTGAGGGTGTCTCTGAAACAAAGGTGCAGACCAAGCCATTGACTACTGAAGAGAAGGCTCAGCACAAGAATGATGTTAAAGCAAGGAGCATGCTGCTGATGACAATCCCCAATGATCAATTACTGAACTTCAGTAAATACAAGTGTGCTAAAACTCTTTTTGAAGCTATTGTTGCAAGGTATGGTGGGAATGAAGCCACCAAGAAAACTCAGAAGACCCTTCTCAAGAAATAGTTTGAGAACTTCACAGCAACAAGCAATGAGTTACTAGATCATATGTTTAATAGGCTTCAAAAGCTAGTGAGTCAACTTGCTGTTCTAGGAATTGAGATGCCTCAGGAAGATCTCAACTCAAAATTCCTAAGGAGTCTACCATCAGAATGGGCTATGCATGTGGTTGTCTGGAAGAATAAGCCAGACATTGATTCTGTGAGTCTGATGGATCTCTATAGCAACTTCAAGATAGTAGAACATGAAGTGAAGAAGTCTGCTGGATCAAGTTCAAGCTCAAGTTCTGGAAATTTGGCCTTTATGTCAACTCCCAGTACCTCTAATCCAGAAGAAGAAGTTCAAGTTGCTGGAGCAGTTGGTACTGCTAACTCTAACAGTGATACTGTTAGCAGTACTAATGGACTTTTGACTGAAGACACTTATTGTGCTTTCCTTACTACACAACACAATGGTACTATGTTGACTCATGGAGATCTTCAAGAGATTGATGAAGATGATATTGAAGAGATGGATATCAAGTGGCAGCTCTCTCTTCTCAGCTTAAGAGCTAGAAGATTCTTGAAGAAGACTGGCAAGAAGATAATCATAAACAGCAATGATGTTGCTGGGTATGACAAGTCAAAGATTGAGTGTTTCAATTGCCACAAGAAAGGTCATTATTCAAGGGAGTGCAGATTGCCAAGACAACAGGATGGCAAGAGTAGAGGATTTGGAAGCAAATCAAGGGTTGTGGAAGTTACAGACTCAAGCTCAAAGGCTATGGTTGCCATTGATGGCTTAGGGTTTGATTGGAGCTACATTGCAGAGGAGGAAGCAGAAGCACCAACCGAGATGGCACTTATGGCTTTCTCAGACTCTGAGGTACAAGTTTCTAAATGTTCTAAATCATGTGATGCATTAAAAGAATTAGAAACACTTAGAAAACAGTATGAAAATCAGAGAATAGAGCTAAACCAGACTGCTTTTAATTTAGCAAATCATAAGAGAGGTTTGGCTGTATTAGAAGAACAGATAGTTCACTATAAGGAAAATGAGTCTACTTTTAGTGATACTGTAGCTGTACTTAAGAGAGATTTGATGTTTAGGGAAAATGAAATTAGTGTGTTGAAACATGAACTGGAACAGGTTAAGAAAGCCAAGGAAAACATTCAAATGAGTGTGGACACACTAGAATACACATCAAAAGGAGTTCAAAAGATAATTGAGTGTCAAATTCTCAATAAAGCTAAGTCAGGCCTAGGTTATAAGTCAGTTCCACCTCCTTATAGGGGAATTCCAACACCCCCAGGCATTGACCTAGAACACACAGGACTACCTGAATTTCAACTACCTGAGCTTAAATATGGTCCTCAACCTAAAGAGAATGTAGTTGATAAACCTGTGTATGAGAGTGCAAGTGATGCCTCACTTTCTGAGGATAAGGTGTCCTCAGCTAAGGACTCAGATGCTCCAACCATAGAGGAATGGACTTCTGATGATGAGGATGATCAGGCTGTGGTTAAGCCTGTTAGTGTTAAAGTGGAGGAACCAAAAGTTCCCAAAGTGGTCAAGCCTGAGACTGTTAGGCCTAGAGCTAATGCAAAACCTTTTAGACCAACAGTTAGGTATGCAGAAATGTATAGAACCACAAACAAGCCAAGAGGTAACCAAAGGAATTGGAATGGCCTCAAATCTCACCAACTAGGTGATGATTTTGTCTGTTATAGGAAAGCTTGTTTCACATGTGGTAGCTTTGACCATCTTGCATTTTATTGCAACAACAGGGTAACTAGGTACTCAACCCTAGGGTGAACTCAGTAAGACCTCCTACTCACTCTACAAATGCTAGAATGATACCTAGATCAGTTCTGTTAAGGTCTGGACTAAGAACAGTTAATACTGTTAGACAAACAGTTAATACTGCTACATCAGTAGTTCATACTGTCAAACCAAATAGACCTTTTTACCCTAGACAAACAGTTCAAGGTGCAAAAACTTTTTTCAAATCAGCACCAACAACTGTTAAAAGACCATTTCAAAACAATGCAGTGATTCATAAACAAGTTTGGAAACCTAAAGTTGTAATAGCAAACCCAGCAGCTCATACTGCTAGGCAAGCAGTTAACAATGGAAGTTTTAAAAAACACTGCTAAGGGAAATATGTGTAGTGGTATTAATGCATCTGCATCATGGGTTTGGAGACCACTTAAATCTAATGGTACTCCAACAGTTTTAAAAAGATTTAATTATGTTGATGCTAGAGGCAAGCCTAAGTCTGTTATGGCTTGGGTGCCACAAGGAAATTAATTTTTCTTTTTATGTGCATTGTTAGTCATATGCTTGTTATGTTGTGAGACAAGTGCTTTGCACTTTGTTTTCTATTGTTGGACTAACAATTGCAGGATGAGTGGAGCTTGTGGATTAAATGCTTTATGTTTTGGACTATATGGTGATTTGGAGCTCAGTGTGTTATCTGTGCACACAACAAATGGTTATTGGTTCACCATGTCTAACCCACATAAGAACCAACTAGTCCAGAGCAAACGGTTTCTGGTAAAGACTAATCAAATCCGTTAATGGTTGACAATTTACCAAAAATTGTATGGTTATCAACTCACCATATCTAACAGTGAAGAGTTGGCTAGTCCAAAGCAAACGGCTATTGGTAAATGTTGGGAATTAAATATTCAAGATATCTAATATCGGGTTCTAATCCAAGAAATACTCTAAGTGTAATTCTGCTGCTAGGACAAATGGTTTCTGCTGATAATGTTGATTCTGCTGATAGAACATTTCACTCTGCTGATAGTGATAAATGACTCTGCTGATAGGCTTAACATTCTGCTGATGGATTCTGCTGATAGCAATAACTTGTTCCTACTGATAGTGAACACTCTGCTGATGAAAGGATAAGATCGGAAAGATATTTATTGTATTTTGGTCAACAATATACGGTAGATAATATCTTACCCCATGTGCTTAGTTAACAAGTTGTATACATAGATACATGTTGTATCTGATGTACTGACACTCAATAGGATAAGTTAACAAAGTAAGTCGGCCAAGACTTTAAGCAATATGTAAAGATCTTTTGACTATAAAAGAGATCTTAGTGGTGATATTAGTGTTAGAGTACGTGAACATAGAAAGAGTTAGCAAGTCATATGTTAGAACAAACACAAATATATCACAAGTGATAAAGACTTAAGATTCAAGGTTGTAACCCTAGTGATATTTCAAGATCACTCGTATTATTATCTTTAATAATATTGAATCGTTTAGTGATAATCTTTATGTGTTCATTGCTAACTAACAAACATAGCAATTCCATTTCCATAACATACACAACCTTCTAAGTTTGGTTGAGTGAATTCCGCGCACTTAATCATTTTAACACAACATATCATACACACAAAGTTAGAGGGTTTAACCACCTTAATCGTGTGTCCAGGATCCTAGCAAGTGGTATCAGAGCTAGAGGTTGATATTGTTGTTTTTAGAAGAAACAAGAAATGGATGTACAAGATGTTCAAACAAATGTTGCTGCAAAGTTGCCCATGATCAAACCCAATGAGTTTGAGTTATGGAGGATGAGAGTTGAGCAATATTTTATGGTTCAAGATTATGCTCTTTGGGACATAATTCAGTATGGTGATTCCTTCACTTTAGGCTACTCAGATGTTCTTGTTGAAGGGAAGACAGTTAGAAAAAGAAATACTGGACCAGTTTCCAATGATGAAAAGATACAGAAGAGAAATGATCAGAAAGCAAGAAACTTGTTGCTTATGACCATTCCTGGTGAGTAGATGCTATCTTTTAGCAAATATCTTGATGCAAAAACTCTTTTTGAAGAGATTTGTGCATGGTTTGGTGGTAATAAAACTACCAAAAAGACACAGAAGACTTTACTAAAGCACCAATTTGAAAACTTTACTGCTTTTAGTAATGAGCCTCTTGATAAACTATTTTCAAGACTACACAAGCTTGTCAGTCAGTTAGCTGTGTTGGGTGTTGAGACTGAGAAGGAAGATCTCAACATGAAGTTCTTGAAAAGTCTACCTAATGAATTCCATACTCATGTTATTGTCTGGATGAACAAGCCAGAAATTGAAACAATGAAGGTTAATGATTTGTTCAACAACTTTAAAATTGTTGAGCAAAGTCTGAAGAGAGGTGGAAATTATGGTACTAGTTCTGGGAATGCTGCACTTTTATCAGTTCCTAGTGTTAGTCATACAGAAGAGGTAGATGAAGTTGAAAGTGTTTCTAATGTTACTTATGGTGGTCCTTCTGCTAGTTTACAAAAGGATATTGCTGGACTTGGAGATCCAACATTTTATGCCTTTATAACCAGTCAAGTTAGTGGTTCTCCTTTAAATCATGAAGACCTTGAGCAGGTAGATGGTGATGATTTGGAAGAGATGGATATTAAGTGGCAAGTTGCTTTACTTAGCATGAGGGCTAAGAAGTTTTGGCAGAAAACTGGAAAGCAAATTACCATAAATGGTAATGATACTGCTGGGTTCGATAAGAAGAAAGTTGAATGTTTTAACTGTCATAGGTTGGGACATTTTGCTAAAGAATGTAGAAGCCCAAGGAAGCAGGATAATAGGAACACTTGGTATAAACAAGAGAGGAATAAGGAAGTACTGGTAGAAGAGCCAAAGGCTATGCTGGCTATTGATGGTATTGGATATGATTGGAGCTCTATGGCTACTGAAGAGGATGCACCACCAAATGCTGCTCTTGTTGTCGATGAAATTGCTCTAATGGCTTCTTCTGATTCAGAGGTAGATACCATTCCTACTTGTACTAATTCATGTCCAAATCTTAAAAATTATGAAGTCATTAAAAAGAGATTTGATGCTTTTAGAGAAGAGTTAATTGATGCCCTTCATAATTTAGCTAATCATAAGAGGTGTGTAGGAGTTCTAGAAAAACAGATTCAACATTATAAAAAGAATGAATCTACGTTTACTGATGACTTAAATGCTTTAAAAAGAGGAATAGCATTTAGAGATGAATTACTTAATGATCAAAGTAGACAGCTATCTGAAGTCAAAACTGAAAAAGAAAATGTTAAGGTAACTATAGATACTCTAGCACATGCCTCAGAAGGAATGAATAAGATTTGGGAAGCTTAGGTAATTGATAAAGCCAATTCAGGTGTAGGTTACAAAACTGTTCCCCCACCATATAGAGGTGTTCCTTCACCTCCAGGTGTTGACCTAGCACATACAGGTTTAACTGAGTTTCAAGAACCAATCATGGAATATGGTTCTAAGACTAGTAAGAGTCTTAAGGTAGCGAAAATAAGTAAAAGTTTAGATAAAACTTTACTTTATTAGGACAAGGTGTCCTTTGCTAAGAAAGGAGATGCTATAGTTGTTGAAGATTGTACAACTGATAGTGATGATGAAGAAGAGCAGGTTATGTCTAAACCTGAAGTGGTTAAGAAAGTAGAAACAAGTGTTTCTAAGGTAGTCAAACACAATACTGATAGGCCTAAATCAAACATTAAGCATGTTAGGTAACCAGTTAGATATTGTGAGCAATATAGAACCACCAACAAGCCCAGAGGTAACCAAAGGAATTGGAACAACCTCAAGTCTAACCAATTAGGTGATGACTTTGCTTTTTATAATAAAGCTTGTTATACATGTGGTAGTTTTGACCATCTTGCAGCTTTCTGTAACCAATGGGTATCTGGGTATGAAAACCATAGAGTGAATCACAAAAGGCAAACACCTAAATCTCACTTTCACTCTAGTTCTAAGAAATCAAACCCCAGAGTAGTCAAAAACAAGTCTATCTCAAAATCTGATCCTGCTGATAGACCAAATGATCCTGCTGCTAGAAAATTTGTTCCTGCTGCTCGACCATTTATGACTATTAACCCAAAATCAACAGCTAAGGGTGCAAAAACATTTTTCAAACATGCACCAACAACTGTTCTAAGGCCCATTCAAACAAAAGCAGTGGTCCAAAAACAAATTTGGGAACCAAAGGGTAGAACTACAAAGTTAGCATACTCTGCTGATAAGCGTGTGGTTCATTCTGCTGCTAAGGGAAAAAGGGCAAATGCTGTTAAGGCCTCAGCATGTTGGATTCTTAAATCCAATGTTGCATCAACAGTCCTCAAAAGATTCAATTACATTGATGCAAGAGGCAGATCCAAGTCAGTAATGGCTTGGATCCCCAAAAGAAACTAACACTTTTATTTGTGTGCAGGAACATTCAAATGATCAGGAAGAGGATCAAGGATACTCAGATAGTGGATGTTCAAGGCACATGACAGGCAACATGTCTTATCTCTCAGATTTTGAAGCTTTCAATGGAGGATATGTTACCTTTGGAGGGGGTGTTCGTGGCAAAATTTCTGGTAAAGGTATAATCAAAACCGGAAATTTAGATTTTGAAGATGTGTACTATGTAAAAGAGCTAAATTATAATCTTTTTAGTGTCTCACAAATGTGTGACAAAAAGAATAATGTTCTTTTCTGTGAGACTGAATGTCTTGTACTTTCTCCTGATTTTAAGATGCCTGATGAAAGTCAAGTACTTCTTAGAATTCCTAGAAAGGGCAATTTGTACAGTGTAGACATGAAGAATATTATTCCTAAAAAGAATTTAACTTGTCTCGTTGCAAAGGCCACATTGGATGAATCAATGAAATGGCATAGAAGGCTTGGTCATATTAACTTCAAAACCATAAATAAAATTGTTAAGAATGGTTTGGTAAGAGGTTTACCTCACAAAAGATTTGAAAATGATCAAACATGCATTGCTTGTCTAAAAGGCAAACAACACAAAGCCACTTGTAAGCCCAAGATTTTTAACTCTATCAATCAGTCTTTGTTTATGCTACATATGGACTTATTTGGACCTGTTTCAGTTATGAGCATAATGCATAAGAGATATTGTCTAGTTATTACTGATGACTATAGTAGATTTACATGGGTTTTCTTTTTAGCCACTAAGGATGAGACATCAAACATCCTTAAGGACTTCATTACACAGATAGAAAACCAAGTAAGCAAGAAAGTGAAAGTCATTAGATGTGATAATGGGACAGAGTTTAAGAATAGAGTTATGGATGACTTCTGCAAAGAAAAAGGTATTAAGAGAGAATTTAGTGTTGCTAGAACACCACAATAGAATGGTGTAGCTGAAAGAAAGAATAGAACACTAATTGAAGCTGCTAGAACAATGTTAGCTGATTCCAAGCTACCAATAAATTTTTGGGCAGAGGCAGTCAACACTGCTTGCTATGTTCAAAATAGAGTTTTAGTTGTGCAGCCTCACAATAAGACATCATATGAACTTTTTAATGGTAGAACTCCTGCAATAGGATTTTTTAGACCTTTTAGATGTCATGTGACAATACTCAATACCTTAGACCATTTAGGAAAATTCGATGGTAAGGTAGATGAAGGTTTCTTTGTTGGTTATTCTCTTAATAGCAAAGCATTTAGAGTTTACAACACAAGAAAAGAAATAGTAGAAGAAAATCTACATGTGGAGTTTTTAGAAAACAAATCCAATGTAGAAGGTCAAGGACCAAAATGGCTATTTGATCTAGAGTATCTAACAAATTCAATGAATTATGTGCCTTTTGTTGCAGAAACTAATGATTTTGCAGGTTCTAATACAACAAATGAGGCAAAGTTAGAGAAAGATCAAAATGATGTGATAATGCCAATATGGTCAAGTTCAATTGTGGAATCAACTTCGACAACTGATGAATATTCTTCTAGTAAAACTAAAGAAGGTGTTGAAGATGAAAGTAAAGAATATGGAACTCAAGAACAACAAAGTGTTTCTGCTGGTAGTATTTCTGTTGCTGCTGGTAGTGTATCTGTTTCTGCTGATGACTCTGCTGATAAGCTTACTGATTCTGCTGTTCGGCCAAATGACTCTGCTGCTGGCCCTTCAGAAACAAAAGATGCAGAATTCTCAGATAATGAGGTGGATTTCAACAATCTTCCATCAAATTATCAAGTTCCTACTACACCACAATCAAGAATTCACAAAGTTCATTACCTGGAACATGTGATTGGAGATATACAGTCAGGTGTGAAGACAAGACAACAATTGAAGTCTTCAGACCAACAAGGGCTTCTTGATGCCCTTTATGCTTCAAAACAGTATGAGCTTTTAAACTCTTGCTTGTTTGTATATTTTCTCTCACAAGCTGAACCAAAGACAATTCTTACAGCCCTAGATGATTCAAGCTGGTTAGAGGCTATGCAAGAAGAGCTTCTTCAGTTCAAGATTAAAAAGGTTTGGGTGCTAGTTGATTTACCTACAGGTGTGAAGGTAATTGGCACTAGATGGGTTTTTAAGAACAAAAGGGATGAAAGAGGAATAGTGATCAAGAATAAGGCTAGATTAGTAGCCCAAGGGTACACACAAGAAGAAGGGATAGACTATGATGAGGTTTATGCCCCAGTAGCAAGGATTGAGGCAATTAGGCTGTTTCTAGCTTATGCTTCATTTTTAGGCTTCACAGTCTACCAAATGGATGTCAAGAGTGCATTTTTATATGGTGAAATTGGAGAAGAGGTGTATGTTTCACAACCTCCAGGCTTCATTGACCCATTACATCCAAACAAAGTGTACAGAGTAGTGAAAGCTCTATATGGCCTTCATCAGGCACCAAGAGCTTGGTATGCAACACTAGCTTCCTACTTATTAGAAAACGGATTTCAAAGAGGAAAGATTGATCAGACACTGTTCATCAAACAGCACAAGAAGGATCTTCTGTTAGTGCAGGTGTATGTGGATGACATTATCTTTGGATCTACTAGGAAAGATATGTGTTTAGAGTTTGAGAAACTTATGAAAGATAAGTTTCAGATGAGTTCTATGGGATAACTTACATTCTTTTTGGGTTTGCAAGTTAAGCAATCATCTGAAGGCATATTTATTAGTCAAGACCAATATGTCGCAGAGATACTTAGAAAATTTCAATTTGCTGATTCAAAAATAGCAAGCACACCAATGGACTCTGAGAAGCACCTTCTGAAAGATGAAGATGGAGAAAATGTAGATGTACACAATTACAGATCTATGATAGGCTCTTTGATGTACCTTACATCATCTAGACCTGATATCATGTTTCCTGTTTGTGTTTGTGCAAGATTTCAAGTTACTCCAAAGGTTTCTCATTTAACTGCAGTCAAGAGAATTTTTAGATATCTCAAAGGTCAACCAAGGTTCGGTATATGGTATTCTAGAGAATCTCATTTTGACTTGGTAGCATATTCGGATAGTGATTATGCTGGTGCTAGCTTGGACAGAAAGTCGACAACTGGAGGATGTCAATTCCTTGGGTGTAGACTTGTCTCATGGCAGTGTAAGAAGCAAACAAGTGTGGCAAATTCAACAACTGAAGCTGAATACATAGCTGCTGCAAGTTGCTCTAGTCAAGTTCTATGGCTTCAAAACCAACTCCTTGATTATGGGTACAATTTCTTAAACACTGTTATTCATATTGATAATAGTAGTACAATTTGTATTATTAAAAATCCAGTGCAACATTCTAAAACAAAACACATTGAAATTAGACATCACTTTATAAGAGACTGCAATGAGAAAAGATTAATTCAAGTTCTTAAAATTGCTTCAGAACATAATTTTGCAGATCTGCTAACAAAAGCTTTTGATGTTTCAAGGTTTCAGTACTTGGTAGCAAGTATTGGAATGCTTAATCTTTAAATTTTCAATATAATGTGTTTTTGTAAATAAATTTTTGTTGTTGCTGCTGATTTATAAGGTACTGCTATTGTATCATAAGGTACTGCTAAGCACACAAGGTGCTGCTAGTACAAATTTAAATTGTGTTATTCATATAGTTGGTCTTATGATTATTCTAATGCAAGACAAGTACTTTGTATTTTGTTCTTTTGGTTTTAGACTAACAATTTCAGGTATGAATATGTAAACACAAAAGATGTTTTCAAGTGAAATGGAAACAGCAGAATTGAGATATTAGCTGCTGACCATAATAGGTTTATGATGGACTGAGTTTGGGACTTTAAAGCTCCTTAAAACTTCTTTCTTGAAATCTAGTTATGATATTTCACATTGAATTGATGACTTAGTTGATCAGATAGTAACTGATGCAACTCACTTTCTATCATTTTATACTTTTAAGTATAATGTGCAAGTCTGAGGACATCTGATAGAAAGAACAGCTAGTAAAAGTGAATCTAACACTTGTGTTAGAGGTAACAATTACTATGAGCTGGAAACCCTGTCAAGAAAATCTTTTGAATAGATTTATCTTTACACAGGCAGTTAGTTATAACTGAAAAATATTGGTTCTCACACAACCAGAGGTTGCTTTAAACCGAAATGCTAATTAAGTGTCTGTTATACACTTGATTTCTTCAAAATGGTTGAAAGTAGTATGATTTTTCAATTCTAAAATCATGAACATACTACTAAGTCAAATGATTTCTTAAAAGGATTTTCAAGGATTCACAAAAACCATCCATTGATGGATCATGAATCAAAATGTCCACTGATTTACCTCTCATAGGAGTTAACACACCTAGAAGTGATGAGGGCAGTAACTTAAACTCTTAAGGAATTGATGGCTTCATGTACAACATTGTCTGACAACAAGTTCTAAATGCTGGATCAGATGATAAGGAAAGATTTAAAAGTACATAGTGAGATCTTCCAAACAAGGGGAGGATGAAACAAAAGTTATTTGCTTCAGGGGAGGTAACAATCTCAGGGGAGGAAATAATGGCCCAGAAAAGGAAGATAATCCAATAAAAGGAAGGAGAAGACAAGAGCATACAAGATGATAAGGAGGTTGAAAATGACAAGAACATTCCAAAGGAGAAAGTTCTATCTAGATCAAACGAAGAAAGGTTTCAATTTCACTTCAAAGACATGCTGGTTAGATGATTTCACTTGTTGAAACAAGCATCCAAGATACACAGCATCATTGCCTCTTATAATTCCTCCATCCAAGGAAATTGCACCATCTTTTAGTCCAAGATTGGTTCAATATGTTTTGATATTGTTAAAGTCAAAGAAGAGCAAAGTAGATGAATTACTGAGAAGATATTCAATCTTGAAGAACATAAGTGTTTGAAAGATCTTCAATCCAAGATTTAATTCAGAAACATGTTTGAAAGGATTCACATGTTTAGGGGAGGATTGTTGGGAATTAAATATTCAAGATATCTAATATCGGGTTCTAATCCAAGAAATACTCTAAGTGTAATTCTGCTGCTAGTACAAAATGGTTTCTGCTGATAATGTTGATTCTGCTGATAGAACATTTCACTCTGCTGATAGTGATAAATGACTCTGCTGATAGGCTTAACATTCTGCTGATAGCAATAACTTGTTCCTGCTGATAGTGAACACTCTGCTGATGAAAGGATAAGATCGAAAAGATATTTATTGTATTTTGGTCAACAATATACGGTAGATAATATCTTACCCCATGTGCTTAGTTAACAAGTTGTATACATAGATACATGTTGTATCTGATGTACTGACACTCAATAGGATAAGTTAACAAAGTAAGTCGGCCAAGACTTTAAGCAATATGTAAAGATCTTTTGACTATAAAAGAGATCTTAGTGGTGATATTAGTGTTAGAGTACGTGAACATAGAAAGAGTTAGCAAGTCATATGTTAGAACAAACACAAATATATCACAAGTGATAAAGACTTAAGATTCAAGGTTGTAACCCTAGTGATATTTCAAGATCACTCGTATTATTATCTTTAATAATATTGAATCGTTTAGTGATAATCTTTATGTGTTCATTGCTAACTATCAAACATAACAATTCCATTTCCATAAAATACACAACCTTCTAAGTTTGGTTATCAATGCACTAATAAAAGTCACCAAAGACATCAACATATAAACTTTAATTAATGGGAAAGCAATTTTAAGGGGTGCCCATGGTTTTCCGTAGTCACATGGAATCGGCCCATCAATCCTGATGAATTAAAGTGTACTAATACAATAAAACAAAACTACTTAATGAATTGAATACATGCAGGACCTTCTTACAGCTCTTGTATCTTCGTTTAAGGTGTGTCTTGTGCTGCTACTTCGTCTGAATTCATCCTAGGGTTTCTTCGGTCTTCGGTCTTTGTGTTTAGCTAAATGTCGAACCCCGAAATTCGTCTGACTTTGGGGTATTTATAGTTTCTGTCTGAGGGCTAGATGCGGCGCATAGGATAAGTAGATGCGGCACATTGACTTAACTTCGCGTGGGGTCCAAGATTAATATATTCAGGAATATTCGTACACCGCCAGAAGATGCGGCGTAACTTCATTTCTCTATGCGGCGCATGTCCTTTGCCGTCTTGGATTATTACTTGTGAAATCTTGATAGTGATGCGCCGTATGTAAGAAGTAGGATGCGGCGCATCTGGAGCAGAATGATCTTGATCTTGTACATTTCAGTAGACTATTAACTTCTTGCTTGTTTTGCTCCATAATTAGTCCAAAATCGCCAAGTTTCACATAATACTTGTTTTTACCTGAGAATTACCAAAGTAAACATTAACGTATCAATTCTCACAGATAATATAATAAAACAAGTCAAATAAATAGGATAAATGATGGTAATAAAATGTACGTATTTGAGTTCATCAAGCATGCATATGAATCGCTCCAGCCATCGCTCCACCTTTCAAACTCTTACAACTATCCACCAAAACCGCCATCAATCTCATCTTAACCATCGGCTCAGCAAACCAAACCAATAACCTCCTCAACGCACGAGGTTAACATTATATATTTTTAATCTATTTGTATTTCCAATGACGTAAAAGGTGCCTTAACTATACGCACATCATATCATTGACATTTTTATAACATCAAACTTAGCTTTATTGAGTGGCTTTTGTTGCAAACTTGGTAGTAATGAATGCTTTACTCATTGTTATATTTTTTCTTCGAAATGTCTACAATGTACACCAAAAAGAATAAAGAAGGCCATTAATAAAAGTACTTGGGTCATTACTTTGGTTAACAATCAGAAAATACAGAAATGTGCTCGAGTCATTTAAATAAAGAATACTTATCAAATGTATTTGAATATAGTGAACAATAGGTTATCCCAACATATTTAAATATGATTTGCTTCAAATATATAAAACCTTACATGCATGAGAATTCCATTCTTTTTTAGCACATGTACTTATGACATAATCTGATTCTCGCATTTTAAGCAACAAACAAAAACAATAGCGTTAGGATGTTATACAAAGTCAAAAAAGTCTAATACTCTATCAAGGCATTTAATTTGAAAATATTAATGAG
>CP139506.1:410122376-410179279 GCA_021014915.2 Artemisia tridentata subsp. tridentata
ATGTTCTTGATAACGCTCAAATCTAACATGTTTTAGTAGCGTTATTCTTATGTTTTTGCATGTTATTTGGTTGTATTTGTGAACATTTTACGCTTACAAAGGTACAAAAGATGTATTTAGGTTCAGGTACAACTATGTCGAAGGAAATAACGAAAAAGATGAAGAAAAGTCGACAAAATCAAGTATTTATGCACAAAGATAAGTTTTCCGTTCAAGATAAAGATTCATGCTATGATTATGTCCAAGTTCAAGGGAAAGATGTGAAAATGGAGTCAAGATTAAGTGCCAAGAAGTGTGTTAAAAGTGGGAATTATATGCTAGCTTAGAGTTGAAATTTATGTGCAAAAGTCGGTCTCGACCCAAGGTTTACATTCCAGACCTAAGGTTGAAGCTGACCCAAGGTTCATAGCTCAAACCCAAGGCCCAACAGACATCCAGACCACAGGTCCTAGGTCCCGACCATGGGTCCAGCCATTTAAAGTCTTCCAAAAGTTGCATTTAAGAGAAGAATTAAGTACCATTACTCCTATGGCCGATCATCTACTTCTAACAACTCATTTTCCTGCATATTAATGACCCTTTGTGCCCAAGAATTAAGAAATATGCTTGGTGGCCAAGGATTATTCAACTACAAATAGGAGTACTTGGTTATGCATCAAATCACCCTTTTTTACCTTATAATCTATCATCAAATTATCATACCTTCTACAACCACTTGGAGGATTCTCTCCTACCACTCCCCACCCCTTTCTAGAGGTGTTGGGGAGTTGGTTTGGTCGACATTTGCAAGACATATGGCTTGATCATTCCTACACCATAAGGTTTGATCATAGTTCACACAAATTAAACTCCATATACATCTCCAACAATCCTTATTACCAAACACCCCTAAGTCATATACTCACAACATGAGGTCGATTTCCAGGAAGGTTTAGGGATGGATGATTTGTATCTTGGTAGTTTCTTTTGGTTGGAATCACATGGTTGGAATTGTAGCACTCGATGCCTTGACTCTAATGTTTGGTATTGTTTCTATTCAAATTCAATCATATTAATGTCTTTGCTTATGTTGATCATGAGAATTCCTTTGTATGTTGTGTTACTTGTTTGATTACTATTATCTCTTTATATTAGTTTGGGAATTATGTATACTTTCGTGTGAATGATTGACTAGTTGGTTAGAGAAAGTGATTGTTCTCATAAGTTTGTTTAAATATAATTCGTGTTCTAAAACTTGTTGATTAAACATTGTTGGATTTAAAGGTTGAAAGGATTTCTAATATTGTTTTATTCCAAGAAGTTGGTGGCCAAAATGGATTGGTATTTGATAATTGACAACTATTAAGTATTCAAGTTTTTAAATGAATTCGGAAATATTTAATCACGAGATTGGGTCGAAAGAACTCGTAAGAACTAATGAAACTAATCATTTTTTCATACATTTGATAACTGATTGCATGGTTTTGTAACCTTACAACAGGTTTTACCTCTCGAGGGATCCCAAGAGGCTTACAACCCCACCAGGCAGTGTACCTGACCGATGTAGTATAGTGTAGTGGTAAGTACGGGGGATTGATCGTTCTCCACAGGGAATAGTGTTCGTTAGGTATGAAAGGCTACTCTAATTAGGTCTAAGGGTTGAGGAAGATTCTTTTTTATGTTTTTATAGTTTTTATGAAAGCAAGTAAAATCTCGGGTTTGAAGGAGTGGGCGGAATTAGTTGCTAGTCAACTAACCCAAATTACTACGAATGCAAATAAAATAAAATAACAAAAATGAAATGTGGTGAGAAACTTATGTGTAGAGAAATGTGTTTACTTAGATTTCCTTACTCCCTAACTATCTTTTACCGGTTAATTAGTGTGTATTAGTTGCGTGGATGACGGGTGTATTCCTTAATACCATTCGTGGGGTGGCGTACTTACTTCCCCAACTCTACAAGCTCCTACTTCACTCCTATGTCGAGCCGGCTAGGAAGCTCCTAACATGGGATCACTAGAATTCGCTTGTGCATTAAATACAACCATAAAAACCTTTAGTACGCATTTGGTTCATGTTTCTTAAGACGTTCAAGCAAGTTACCGAATAGGAAGTTAGCCAGTTTTCTTAAGCCTAACATAGATAAACAATCATCCAATACAACTAATAACACACTAACAACCAATAATCAATAGCTAGGTTTCATTAGATCTAAGCAAACACAAGATAAATTTAGCCTAACATGTTAAACAAAAGACAAGAATAAGATAGAATCAAACAACACATAGACATATTGAATGATTAATTGATAACTTATCTTTCAATGAAACATGGAAGATCTCAAGGCAAAAAGCCCTGAAAAAGTAGCTAAAATCGTCTTAGGGTTTTATCCCAAAATTCCACACACTAAGCTCTCCTTCATGACAAAAAATTAGAAAACTATATATAGATTTTTGGATCTGACGGCGTCACCTTATGGAGTGTGACGCCGTCACCTTGCCGCTTTTAGGGTTCCCGGATGACCTTCTTGACGCCGTCCCTCTTTAGCTCTTCAAAAATCCATTCTGGCTTATCAAGGCTTGACGCCGTCGAACCATGAACGTGACGCCGTCCCCTTATGATTTAAGCCGTGACGCCCTTGATCAAGTTAAAGCGTGACGCCGTCAGAATTCACATGCTATTTTCACTGGCCCGTCATGAGTAAATTTCACGTCCAACTTTTCTTGCCAAGGCATGACGCCGTCCAGAGTAAAGTCTGACGCCGTCAAGAGTAACTTTTAGCCGATTTTTGAGACTTTGTCGTTTTCTTCACTTTAATGCTCCAAAAACGTCCAAAATGCCTCCTTTTCCAGATTTCTCCTCAAAAGTACCTAAAATGACAAAAGAAACGATTTAGGGCAATATTTGATCAAATAAATACGATTTAAGGCTTAAATGACCCCTTAAAAGCGGTACACTTTTCGCTTCATCAATAACACAAAGAGCTAGCGTAATGGGATGATGTGTAGGCCGAAAGGACTCACCCGTGAAACTAGTAGAAACATGGATTTTCTTGATATTACCCATTGACTAGAAAATCTTGTGAAAATTGATATGTGCCTACTATGTTTCACCCAAACATGTTCAACATTCCATCACGATTGTTTACTATTCATAAACAAGTGTTTATGTGCTTACATCATGCTTTTATAATTGCTTTTCTTGTTGGTTTGATCCGTGACAATCATAACCATCAACTTGTTACTTGCTTAAACAATCAAACAACATTTGAGTACAACCAAGTCTCATGGGAAGACCTTGACTTACCAACCCTTTTGCTACACACGGACGAGTATACTTGCTCGTATGTGTTCCTAGTTAACCGGTAATTCTTGTTTATAAATTTTAAAACCTAGTGCGAACGCATCAAGTTTTTGGCGCCGCTGCCGGGGATTTGGTTTTTTGTTCTTAGGTGTTTGTTTGCTTGTTTGTTGAATTGTTTGCTTGAAATGTTCGATTATTTGTTTATTTGCTTCTTATATTGATTCCTTGCTTGAAATGTTCGTTTGCTTGATATATTGATTGCTTGTTTGCTACTTTGTTCGAATGCTAAATTGCTCTTGCTCATGAATAATTGTTTCTTTGCTCACTTGTTTGATTGCTCTTGCTAGCTTGCTTGCTCAATGATATTTGCTAAATTGATCCCTTACGTTTTGTTTCAAAAATCTCTTAATTCTCATCTTTTGCTTAATGATCTTGGCATCAAAATCAAGTATTTTGGTGTTGAGATTTTCTTTCTTGTCTCCTAAAAAAAATGCTCATTCAAATGATTGCTTTCAAAAATTTGTGCTCGAATTGCTTGCGAAAAAACCCACCCATTGTGTTCGTCTTAATTTTCATTTGCTCTTTTATGTTTAACTTTATTTTTTAAGTTTAATAAAAGTTTTTAAGTTTAAACTTGTTTATAAATAAAATAAAATAAGAAGAAGAAGAAAAAAAAAAAAGTTTACTGTCTCGAAAAAAAAAATGCCACAATCCAAAAGTTGTCAAAACAATGTTTTCATATTTGTAGCAACGACACATCAGATGGTACAGACAAATACAAATTGTGTTTTGGCTTATTACTGTAGCGAGATCAGTTCAAAAAAAAAAAAAAAAAAAAAAAAATACCCCTTGGCCGCCGGCCTAGAGCTTGACCAAGCGGCCCGAAGCCTTCTGTTAAGATTTTTCACACCCAAACCTTTGGTCCGGGGCGTGGACCTTGGGTCCCAGAAAAAAAAGAAAAATTATTATTTATTTCTTTTATTCCGCCGTTACTGTAGCAATTAAAAAAAAAGTTTATTATTTTTTTTATTATCTTTCCGGTTACTGTTCATTCATAAAAAAAATAGAAAAAAATGTTTTTCGTAAAAAAAAATAAATAAATAAAATAAAAAAAAATTTTAAAATAATAAAAAAATAATTTTATTTTTGATTATTTGTTTAAGTTTTACTAAATTTAGTTTTTCTTTTAATAAATTTAAATGTTTTATGAAATCATTCCTAAAATGTTTGAACATCATTTTCTTTAAAATTAAATTTGTTTTTGCATTTTAAACAATTTTGTTAATTTTAGTACGTTGTAAATAAATAAGTACTTACTTTTTTTTAATAAAAAAAAAAGTTTTGAACTTTGTGGGTATGTTCACTGGAAACCCTCACGAGACTTAACTCGTCCACTCGGGCCACCGAGGGGTTTAAAAGGCTTGTTGCATACGCTAAATGCAACCGTGATGCCTACGAAAGTGAGTTTTAGAATTTTACTTGTTTTTGTAGTTTAGTTTATTTTTGCAGATTTAATAAGCTCATGGAGATTCGATCGCAATTTCTTGAGCCCGTGAAGTTTCGTTTCTCTCGGTCTTTTCTTATCTTAATTTTTCCTACTTTTTCATGCTTTGAAGTTTATTTTTCATATTGAATATAATGCGTAACTTAAGTGTGGGGGGGGAAACTAAAATAGTGAAAAAGGAAACTAGTTTTAAATTTTCATATTTTTGGGCCAAATGTTAAAGTTTTGTATACTTGTTTGCCCTTAACTTCTAGTGTTTTCACGCATATAGGTTAATATATTAGAATAACTAGATTATCCCACTGGTGAAAATCGGTAAAATTTTGAAAAATTCGAGATGTGTCCCGATTGACATTGCAATCCATTTTTGGGATCGATAACATTTTGCTAGTGCGATTATAGCCCATTCCACCTAAATATGTGAGGATTTGAGCCTATTTCATATAACATATATCTTTTATGCTTGAATCTTTTTGCTATGAGTGTGCCGGTGATTTTATTTATTCTAGAACTTGTACTTGAAAATCATTACCAGACCGCAGTGAGATCACTTCGTGTGATATAAGTGTATTCGTGTGATAAAAAGGCACCATTAGGAATTAAACCAAATGGCCTTCCATTTTGCATCTAATGATATATTAGCTAGCCACATCGGTTAGTTAACCTCCCATATGGACCCATTTGTTAGCACTCAATTTTAGTGCTAGATACCCTTAGAACACCCTCCGAGCCATTCTTTTCTTTTGTTACATCAAGAAAAAATACAAAAATATTTTACACTTTAAACCTTAGCTTACCCCTTTGTCAAAGTCTAAACGGTTGGTTGCTAGTTGCTTGAAATATTGGATTGTTTTTTATGATTATTATTTAGCCATACTTTGTCATTCGTGTGTGCCATTCCGACAAAGATGAAGGTGCGCAACTTCTTATTTGTATTTTTGTGGTGTATGCTGTTGGGAATTGAATGTTCTGAAGATTAAGTTTCAAGAATTACAAGTATTAACAGTTCCAACTGCTGAGAAGAAATTCTCTAACAGTTCCAACTGCTGATGAAAATCTTAGGACTGCTCAAGGTCTTCATGATTTAGAGGAGAACCACTAGCTTGACTGGTTATAAAGGCATAGAATGTTGGATCTCCAAGTCCAGCAATATCCTTTTGTAAACTAGCAAAAGGACCACCATAAGTAACATTAGAAACACTTTCAGCTTCATCTACCTCTTCTGAATGACTAATACTAGGAACTGATAAGAGTGTAGCATTCCCAGAACTAGTACCATAGTTTCCACCCCTTTTTAGACTTTGTTCAACAATTTTAAAGTTGTTGAACAAATCATTAAGTTTCATTGTTTCAATTTCTGGTTTGTTCATCCAGACAATAACATGAGTATGGAATTCATCAGGTATACTTTTCAAGAACTTCATGTTGAGATCTTCCTTCTCTGTCTCAACACCCAACACAGCTAACTGACTGACAAGCTTGTGTAGTCTTGAAAATAGCTTATCAAGAGACTCATTACTAAAAGCAGTAAAGTTTTCAAATTGTTGCTTTAGTAATGTCTTCTGTGTCTTTTTGGTAGTTTCATTACCACCAAACCATGCACAAATCTCTTCAAAAAGAGTTTTTGCATCAAGATATTTGCTAAAAGATAGCATCTGCTCACCAGGAATGGTCATAAGCAACAAGTTTCTTGCTTTCTGATCATTTCTCTTCTGTATCTTTTCATCATTAGAAACTGGTCCAGTATTTCTTTTTCTAACTGTTTTCCCTTCAACAAGAACATCTGAATAGCCTAAAGTGAAGGAATCACCATACTGAATTATGTCCCAAAGAGCATAATCTTGAACCATAAAATATTGCTCAACTCTCATCCTCCATAACTCAAACTCATTCGGTTTGATCATGGGCAACTTTGCAGCAACATTGGTTTGAACATCTTGTACATCCATTTCTGTTTCTTCTAAAAACAACTATATCAGCCTGGCTCTGATACCAATTGCCAGGACCCTCTAGATACACTATAAGGTGGTTAAACCTTGTCAACTTTGTGTATATGATATGTTGTGTTAATATGATTAAGTGCGCGGAATTCACTCAATCACACTTAGAAGGTTGTGTATGTTATGGAAATGGAATTGTTATGTTTAGTTAGCAATGAACACATAAAGATTAACACCAAACGATTCAATATTATTAAAGATAATAATACGAGTGATCTTAAAAATATCACTAGGGTTACAACCTTGAATCTTAAGTTTTTCTAACTTGTGATATTCTTGTGTTTTGTTCTAGTTCTAACTGTTATGAGTTATAAAATAATAACACACTTAGACACTTAATATCGACACATAATATCGAGTCTAAGATCTTCTTTTATAGTCCAAGAAGATCTTTACATATTGCTTAAAGTCTAGCCGACTTACTTGTTAACTTATCTTGAGTGTGTCAGTACATAAGATACAACATGTATCTGTGTACACAACTTGTTAACTAAGCACATGGAGTAAGATATTATCTACTGTATATTGTTGACTTTAGTACACTAATATCTTTTCAATACTTATCCATCTAGCAGTCTCAACTCAACAGTATCAACTAGCAGTCTCTTCTTTGTACCAGCAGTTGGAACGGTTAGTTATAACTTGAGCAGTCCTAAGATTTTCATCAGCAGTTGGAACTGTTAGAGAATTTCTTCTCAGCAGTTGGAACTGTTAATACTTGTAATTCTTGAAACTTAATCTTCAGAACATTTAATTCCCAACAATCCTCCCCTAAACATGTGAATTCATTCCAACATGTTTCTGAATTAAATTTATGGATTGTGAAGATCTTTCAAACACTTCATAGTCAGACCCTTGATCTGAACTTTCTTCTGTTCTGAGAGATTGAATATCCTTCTTAGAAGCTCATCTGCTCTCTGATCTTTGACTTTAACAATATCAACACATTGCTCCAATCTTGGACTAAAAGATGGTGCAATTTCCTTGGATGGAGGAATTATAAGAGGCAATGGTGCTGTGTATCTTGGATGCTTGTTTCAACAAGTGAAATCATCTAACCAGCATGTCTTTGAAGTGAAATTGAAACTTTTCTTCGTTTGACCTAGATAGAACTTTCTCCTTTGGAATGCTTCATCCCTTCTGAATATATATAATACTCCAGAATAAGCTCTATTCTTGTCATTTTCAACCTCCATGTCATCATCTTGTGTGCTCTTGTCTTCTCCTTCCATATATTGGATTATCTTCCTTTTCTGAACTATTATTTCCTCCCATGAGATTTTTATTTCCTCCCCTGAGATACAAATAACTTTTGTTTTTTCCTTTTCTGAGCTATTATCTCCCAAAGAGCATAATGTTCCATAAAATATTGCTCAACTCTCATCCTCCATAACTCAAACTCATTCGGTTTGATCATGGGCAACTTTGCAGCAACATTGGTTTGAACATCTTGTACATCCATTTCTGTTTCTTCTAAAAACAACTATATCAGCCTGGCTCTGATACCAATTGCCAGGACCCTCTAGATACACTATAAGGTGGTTAAACCTTGTCAACTTTGTGTATATGATATGTTGTGTTAATATGATTAAGTGCACGGAATTCACTCAATCATGAAGACCTTGAGCAGGTAGATGGTGATGATTTGGAAGAGATGGATATTAAGTGGCAAGTTGCCTTACTTAGTATGAGGGCTAAAAAGTATTGGCAGAGAACTGGGAAGCAGATTACCATAAATGGCAATGATACTGCTGGGTTCGATAAGAAGAAAGTGGAATGTTTTAACTATCATAGGTTGGGACACTTTGCTAAAGAATGTAGAAGTCCAAGGAAGCAGGATAATAGGAACACATGGTATAAGCAAAAGAGAAAGAAGGAAGTACTGGTGGAAGAGCCAAAGGCTATGCTGGCTATTGATGGTATTGGATATGATTGGAGCTCTATGGCTAATGAAGAGGAAGCACCACCAAATGCTGCTCTTATGGCCAATGAATTTGCTCTAATGGCTTTTTCTGATTCAGAGGTAGATGCCATTTCTACTTGTACTAATTCATGTCCTAATCTTAAAAATTATGAAGACATTAAAAAGAGATTTGATGCTTTTAGAGAAGAGTTAATTGATGCCCTTCATAATTTAGCTAATCATAAGAGGTGTGTAGGAGTTCTAGAAAAACAGATTCAACATTTTAAAAAGAATGAATCTACGTTTACTGATGACTTAAATGCTTTAAAAAGAGGAATAGCATTTAGAGATGAATTACTTAATGATCAAAGTAGACGTTTATCTGAAGTCAAAAATGAGAAAGAAAATGTTAAGATAACTATAGATACTCTAGCACATTCCTCAGAAGGAATGAATAAAATTTGGGAAGCTCAAGTAATTGATAAAGCTAATTCAGGTGTAGGTTACAAAACTGTCCCTCCACCATATAGAGGTGTTCCTTTACCTCCAGGTGTTGACCTAGCACATACAGGTTTAGCTGAGTTTCAAGAACCAATCATGGAATATGGTTCTAAGGCTAGTAAGAGCCTTAAGGTAGAAAAGATAAGTAAAAGTTTAGATAAAACTTTACTTTATCAGGACAAGGTGTCCTTTGTTAAGAAAGGAGATACTATAGTTGTTGAGGATTGTACAACTAATAGTGATGATGAAGAAGAACAGGTTATGTATAAACCTGAAGTGGTTAAGAAAGTAGGAACAAGTGTTCCTAAGATAGTCAAACACAATACTGATAGGCCTAAATCAAACATTAAGCATGTTAGGCAACCAGTTAGATATTGTGAGCAATACAGAACCACCAACAAGCCCAGAGGTAACCAAAGGAATTGGAACAACCTCAAGTCTAACCAATTAGGTGATGACTTTGCTTTTTATAACAAAGCTTGTTACACATGTGGTAGTTTTGACCATCTTGCAGCTTTCTGCAACCATTGGGTATCTAATTATGAAAACAATAGGGTGAATTACAAAAGGCAAAATCCTCAAACTCACTTTCACTCTAAGTCTAAAAGTTTGAAACCCAGAGCAGTCTCGACAGCAGTCTCTACTGCTAGGCAAGCAGTTTCAACTGCTAGACCATTTAAGACTGTTAACCCAAAACAAACAGTTAAAGGTGCAAAAATAACTTTTACACATGCACCAAAAACTGTTACAAGGCCCATTCAATTAAAAGCAGTGGTTCAAAAACAAGTTTGGAAACCAAAGAGTACAACTGCAAAGCCAGCAGTTAAAACTGCTAGAAAAGCAGTTGGTACTGCTGCTTGGAAAAACAAGGCAAATGCTGTTAAGGCCTCAGCATATTGGATTTTTAAATCCAATGTTGCATCAACTGTCCTTAAAAGATTGAATTATATTGATGCAAGAGGCAGATCCAAGTCAGTAATGGCTTGGATCCCCAAAAGAAACTAACACTCTTTTTTTTGTGTGCAGGAACATTCAAATGATCAGGAAGAGGATCAAGGATACTCAGATAGTGGATGTTCAAGGCACATGACAGGAAACATGTCTTATCTTTCAGATTTTGAAGCTTTCAATGGAGGATATGTTACCTTTGGAGGGGGTGTTCGTGGCAAAATTTCTGGTAAAGGTACAATCAAAACCGGAAATTTAGATTTTGAAGATGTGTACTATGTAAAAGAGCTAAATTATAATCTTTTTAGTGTCTCACAAATGTGTGACAAAAAGAATAATGTTCTTTTCTGTGAGACTGAATGTCTTGTACTTTCTCCTGATTTTAAGATGCCTGATGAAAGTCAAGTACTTCTTAGAATTCCTAGAAAGGGCAATATGTACAGTGTAGACATGAAGAACATTGTTCCTAAAAAGAATTTAACTTGTCTTGTTGCAAAGGTCACATTGGATGAATCAATGAAATGGCATAGAAGGCTTGGTCATATTAATTTCAAAACCATAAATAAAATTGTTAAGAATGGTTTGGTAAGAGGTTTACCTCACAAAAGATTTGAAAATGATCAAACATGCATTGCTTGTCTAAAAGGCAAACAACACAAAGCCACTTGTAAGCCCAAGATTTTTAACTCTATCAATCAATCATTGTTTATGCTGCATATGGACTTATTTGGACCTGTTTCAGTAATGAGCATAATGCATAAGAGATATTGTCTAGTTATTACTGATGACTATAGTAGATTTACATGGGTTTTCTTTTTAGCCACTAAGGATGAGACATCAAGCATCCTTAAGGACTTCATTACACAGATAGAAAACCAAGTAAGCAAGAAAGTAAAAGTCATTAGATGTGATAATGGGACAGAGTTTAAGAATAGAGTTATGGATGATTTCTACAAACAAAAAGGTATTAGGAGAGAATATAGTGTTGCTAGAACACCACAACAGAATGGTGTAGCTAAAAGAAAGAATAGAACACTAATTGAAGCTGCTAGAATAATGTTAGCTGATTCTAAGCTACTAATAAAATTTTGGGCTAAGGCAGTCAACACTGCTTGTTATGTTCAGAATAGAGTTTTAGTTGTGCAGCCTCACAATAAGACATCATATGAACTTTTTAATGGTAGAACTCCTGCAATAGGATTTCTTAGACCTTTTGGATGTCATGTGACAATTCTCAATACCTTAGACCATTTAGGAAAATTCGATGGTAAAGCAGATGAAGGATTCTTTGTTGGTTATTCTCTTAATAGCAAAGCATTTAGAGTTTACAACACAAGAAAAGAAATAGTAGAAGAAAATCTACATTTGGAGTTTTTAGAAAACAAATCCAATGTAGAAGGTCAAGGACCAAAATGGCTATTTGATCTAGAGTATCTAACCAATTCAATGAATTATGTGCCTTTTGTTGCAGAAACTAATGATTTTGCAGGTTCTAATACAACAAATGAGGCAGAGTTAGAGAAAGATCAAAATGATGTGATCATGCCAATATGGTCAAGTACAATTGTGGAATCAACTTCAACAACTGATGAATCTTCTTCTGGCAAGGCTAAAGAAGGTGTTGAAGATGAAAGCAAGAAAGATGGAACTGAGAAACAAGACAGTCAAGTTAGCAGTTCAAAAGCAGTTTGTATTGCTGAGACAGAGCATTCAACTGCTGGAACTTCAGAAACAAAAGAAGCAGAATTCTCAGATAATGAGGTGGATTTCAACAATCTTCCATCAAATTATCAAGTTCCTTCTACTCCACAAACAAGAATTCACAAATTTCACTCCCTGGAACATGTGATTGGAGATGTACAATCTGGTGTGAAGACAAGACATCAATTGATGTCTTCAGACCAACAAGGGCTTCTTGATGCCCTTTATGCTTCAAAACAGCATGAGCTTTCAAACTCTTGCTTGTTCGTATGTTTTTTCTCACAAGCTGAACCAAAGAATATTCTGAAAGCCCTAGATGATTCAAGCTGGTTAGAGGCTATGCAAGAAGAGCTTCTTCAGTTCAAGATTCAAAAAGTTTGGGTGCTAGTTGATTTACCTACAGGTGTGAAGGTAATTGGCACTAGATGGGTTTTTAAGAACAAAAGGGATGAAAGAGGAATTGTGATTAAGAATAAGGCTAGATTAGTAGCCCAAGGGTACACACAAGAAGAAGGAATAGACTATGATGAGGTTTATGCTCCAGTAGCAAGGATTGAGGCAATTAGGCTTTTCTTAGCTTATGCTTCATTTTTAGGCTTCACAGTCTACCAAATGGATGTCAAGAGTGCATTTTTATATGGTAAAATTGAAGAAGAGGTGTATGTTTCACAACCTCCAGGCTTCATTGACCCATTACATCCAAACAAAGTGTACAGAGTAGTGAAAGCTCTATATGGCCTTCATCAGGCACCAAGAGCTTGGTATGCAACACTAGCTTCCTATTTATTAGAAAATGGATTTCAAAGAGGAAAGATTGATCAGACACTTTTCATCAAACAGCACAAGAAGGATCTTCTGTTAGTGCAGGTGTATGTGGATGACATTATCTTTGGATCTACTAGGAAGGAGATGTGTTTAGAATTTGAGAAGCTTATGAAAGATAAGTTTCAGATGAGTTCCATGGGGGAACTTACATTCTTTTTGGGTTTGCAAGTTAAGCAATCATCTGAAGGCATATTTATTAGTCAAGACAAATATGTTGCAGAGATACTTAGAAAATTTCAATTTGCTGATTCAAAAATAGCAAGCACACCAATGGACTCAGAGAAGCACCTTCTGAAAGATGAAGATGGAGAGAATGTAGATGTACACACTTACAAATCTATGATAGGCTCTTTGATGTACCTTACATCATCTAGACCTGATATCATGTTCCCTGTTTGTGTTTGTGCAAGATTTCAAGTAACTCCAAAGGTTTCTCATTTAACTGCAGTCAAGAGAATTTTTAGATATCTCAAAGGTCAACCAAGGTTGGGTATATGGTATTCTAGAGAATCTCCTTTTGACTTGGTAGCATATTCGGATAGTGATTATGCTGGTGCTAGCTTGGACAGAAAGTCAACAACTGAAGGATGTCAATTCCTTTGGTGTAGACTTGTCTCATGGCAGTGTAAGAAGCAAACAAGTGTGGCAAATTCAATGACTGAAGCTGAATATATAGCTGCTGCAAGTTGCTCTAGTCAAGTTCTATGGCTCTAAAACCAACTTCTTGATTATGGGTACAATTTCTTAAACACTGTTATTCATATTGATAATAGTAGTACAATTTGTATTATTAAGAATCCAGTACAACATTCTAAAACAAAACACATTGAAATTAGACATCACTTTATAAGAGACTGCAATGAGAAAAGATTAATTCAAGTACTTAAAATTGCTTCAGCATTCAATTTTGCAGATCTGCTAACCAAAGCTTTTGATGTTGGAAGGTTTCAGTACTTGGTAGCAAGTATTGGAATGCTAAATCTTTAAAATTTCTAATCTTTGTGGTTTTTATATATGTTAAGGTTGTACTGATATCTTTGCAAATTGAGACTGTTAAAAGAACAGTTAGTACTGCTAGTTTAAATTTTGTTTAAACAGTTCATACTGTTGGTCATATGTTGATACTGCTATAAGACAAATGCTATGCATTTTGTTTCTTGGTTTTGGACTAACAATTTCAGGTATGAACTTTGAGCAATAAGGAAATTTCAAGTGAAATGGAAGCAGCAGAATGATTATTTTAGTTGCTACATAATAGGTTTATGATGGACTGAGTTTGGGAATTAAAACTCCTTAAAACTTCTTTCTTGAAATCTAGTTATGATATTTCACATTGAATTGATGACTTAGTTGATCAGATAGTAACTGATGCAACTCACTTTCTATCATTTTATACTTTAAGTATAATGTGCAAGTCTGAGGACATCTGATAGAAAGAACAGCTAGTAAAAGTGAATCTAACACTTGTGTTAGAGGCAACAATTACTATGAGCTGGAAACCCTGTCAGGAAAACTCTTTGAATGAGTTTATCTTTACACATGCAGTTATTTATAACTGAAAACATTGGTTCTCACACAACCAGAGGTTGCTTTAAACCGAAATTTTGATTAAGTGTCTGTTATACACTTAATCCCTTCAAAATGGTTGAAAGCAGTATGATTTTTCAATTCTAAAATCATGAACATACTGCTAAGTCAAAAAGGTTTCTTAAAAGGATTTTCAAGGATTCACAAAAACCATCCATTGATGGACCATGAATCAAATGTCCACTGATTCACCTCTCATAGGAGTTAACACACCTAGAAGTGATGAGGGCAGTAACTTAAACTCTTAAAGAATTGATGGCTTCATGTACAATATTGTCTGACAACAAGTTCACATTGATAGATCAGTCAAAGGTACATAGTGAGATCTTCCAAACAAGGGGAGGAAACAAAAGTTATTTGTATCTCAGGGGAGGAAATAACAATCTCAGGGGAGGAAATAATAGCTCAGAAAAGGAAGATAATCCAATATATGGAAGGAGAAGACAAGAGCACACAAGATGATGACATGGAGGTTGAAAATGACAAGAATAGAGCTTATTTTGGAGTATTATATATATTCAGAAGGGATGAAGCATTCCAAAGGAGAAAGTTCTATCTAGGTCAAACGAAGAAAAGTTTCAATTTCACTTTAAAGACATGCTGGTAAGATGATTTCACTTGTTGAAACAAGCATCCAAGATACACAGCACCATTGCCTCTTATAATTCCTCCATCCAAGGAAATTGCACCATCTTTTAGTCCAAGATTGGAGCAATGTGTTGATATTGTTAAAGTCAAAGATCAGAGAGCAGATGAGCTTCTAAGAAGGATATTCAATCTCTCAGAACAGAAGAAATTTCAGATCAAGGGTCTGACTATGAAGTGTTTGAAAGATCTTCACAATCCATAAATTTAATTCAGAAACATGTTGGAATGAATTCACATGTTTAGGGGAGGATTGTTGGGAATTAAATGTTCTGAAGATTAATTTTCAAGAATTACAAGTATTAACAGTTCCAACTGCTGAGAAGAAATTCTCTAACAGTTCCAACTGCCGATGAAAATCTTAGGACTGCTCAAGTTATAACTAACCGTTCCAATTGCTGGTACAAAGAAGAGACTGCTAGTTGATACTGTTGAGTTGAGACTGCTAGATGGATAAGTATTGAAAAGATATTAGTGTACTAAAGTCAACAATATACGGTAGATAATATCTTACTCCATGTGCTTAGTTAACAAGTTGTGTACACAGATACATGTTGTATCTTATGTACTGACACACTCAAGATAAGTTAACAAGTAAGTCGGCTAGACTTTAAGCAATATGTAAAGATCTTCTTGGACTATAAAAGAAGATCTTAGACTCGATATTATGTGTCGATTTTAAGTGTCTAAGTGTGTTATTATTTTATAACTCATAACAGTTAGAACTAGAACAAAACACAAGAATATCACAAGTTAGAAAAACTTAAGATTCAAGGTTGTAACCCTAGTGATATTTTTAAGATCACTCGTATTATTATCTTTAATAATATTGAATCGTTTGGTGTTAATCTTTATGTGTTCATTGCTAACTAAACATAACAATTCTATTTCCATAACATACACAACCTTCTAAGTGTGATTGAGTGAATTCCGCACACTTAATCATATAAACACAACATATAATATACACAAAGTTGACAAGGTTTAACCACCTTATAGTGTATCTAGAGGGTCCTGGCATATGCTTATGCGAAGTGTGGGGGAGATGTGATGTATGAAAGAGAGGTGTTGAAAAAAAAATGTGAAAAAAAAAAAGAATAAGTCATCGAAGAAAAAAAAAAAGAAAGAAAAAAAAATGTATGTGTGATGACAATTATAGCCAATGTGCTATATTATTATTATGAAGATGAAGGAAGATGAAGTATGTTTGAGATATCGATTAACCAATGTGCTAAGACGTGATATACATATATATTTGGTGATCGGTATTTGAAAAGGATAAGATCGTAACTATAATCATTTTTCGGGTTTGTGGTTTGTTCGTAACTAGCAACATGGGACTTAGACTTGACTTTATTTTTCTTTTAAAACCAATTTCATAAAAATATCTCATGCCTTATCCCTACCCTTTTGGCTTTGTGGAATTATCAAGTGTATTGACATATAGTGACCATCCGATTTCTTGAGGAATTAGATAGCGTTGTTAGCGATCTAAGGTTATCCTTAGTGACCATCCGTTATTTGGTAATGCAAGAATTCGTTGTTAGCGAGCTATTATGTTTTGCATAAGATAGTTGCACATAAGTCTAATATAACCCTTGAAGCCTTAAACCCGAATAAAAGTCCTCTTTAGATGTTTACACTTGGTGCTTACGCCACGTCGGTGGAGTTTTGTTTCTTGTACAAGCTTATGGTAATATTTATATCATGACTGAGCAATATGAGTGTGATTTTCTTATATACTTGATGAATTCAAATAAATACATTTTATTATCATCATTTATCCTATTTATTTGACTTGTTTTATTATATTATATATGAGAATCGATACATTAATGTTTACTTTAGTAATTCTCAGGTAAAAACAAGCATTATGCGAAACTTGGCGATTTTGGACTAATTATGGAGCAAAACAAGTGAGATGTCAAAAGTCTACTGAAATCCAGAAGATGCGCCGTATCTCACTCAACAGATACGACGCAATATCATACTTAGATGAATTCGAAGACCATTGCCTGACTTTGAAGAATGCGCCACATGCAATTCTGTCATGCGCCGCATATGAAACTTTGGTCAAAGAAGAAGATCAAGCTCGTTCTACTCCAGATACGCCGCAATATACTTCTAACATACGGCGTATCACTATCAAGATTTCACCAGTTACAATCCAAGACAGCTAAAGTACATGCGCCGCATACAAAGATCAAGTTACGCCGCATCTGAAGACGGTGTACGAATATTCCTGAATATATTAATCTTGGACCCCACGCGAAGTTAAGTCAATGCGCCGCATCTATCAACTCAATGCGCCGCATCGATCCCTCAGACATAAACTATAAATACCCCAAGGAGAGACTTAGACCGAAGAGACACTTAGACCGAGGAGAGATATAACCCTAGAGCCGAATTCAGACAACCAAGCAGCACAAGACACACCTCAAACAAAGATACAAGAGCTGTAAGAAGGTCCTGCATGTATTCAATTCATTAAGTAGTTTTGTTTTATTGTTTTAGTACACTTTAATTCATCAGGATTGATGGGCTTGTGTCATGTGACTACGGAAGATCATGCACTCCCCTTAATATTGCTTTCCCATTAATTAAAGTTTATATGTTGATGTCTTTGGTGACTTTTATTAGTGCATTGATAACCTCTGTGTCTAGCTGAGTCTTGCTTGGGTCGCCATGCCCCTTCCTCGCCTATTTATTTTAGCGTCTCTTGAATAAATAGGATAGACATAAGTAATCATTAAGGGTTTACTCGCCGATAAGATTAGAGCCAACGAGAAAGGTTTAATTATATACACTTCATATAAAACTAGCAATAAAACAAGTGACAAGCTATTTAATTATCAGGACAGGTCTTCTTATTTTCTCCAGTATCTATCTGTGTACGTGTGTGTTAATCGCTGATTCGTGCTCATTAGTTTAGTTTTCTATTTAATTATAACCAAACCGTGCCAGTCTCTCAGGCTGAACCCCCTTGCGTTAGATTAGGTTGTATAACTAACTTAGGATATTAAAATACTGATTAGAATAACTAGATAATACGTTCCACTCTTAGTGATCGACACTCTACTTACCATTATATTCATACTGACCGGGTATACTGCTCGTTAAGTGTGTGTGTTATTGATAAGTCGGCTAAATATAATTTTAAAACTTGAGTAGGCATTAATACTGCTAAACCGCAATGACACATCACGCGACCATCAAGTTTTTGGCGCCGTTGCCGGGGAGTGAATTGTTATTATCTGTTAATTTGATTAAGTATTTTAATTAGGTTTTTCTTTTTAGTTTTTTTAGATTCTAACCACTAACCCTGTTGTATATTAGATAGATTGCATTCATTGTATAATTTGCATATTTGCTGTTTTTTTTTTGTGTGTTTTTGTTTTCTGTAATTTTTGTTTCTTTTTGTTTGTTTTTATTTTTGTTTTTATTTTTTTTCTATTTTTCTGCATTCTGCTGTCGTTGTATTGTGCTGATATAAACGATACGGCGCATCTGTTTTCACAGATACGGCGTATTGCGTTTAATTTTTATAAAATACAACGCGTTTAATAAATTCGAGTACGACGCATCTTTCCCCAAGATACGGCGTATTCTGTTTTTAATAAGAAATTTTTCTAAACGCTAACGCCATACGACGCATCTGTTTTAACAGATACGGCGTATTTTCTATTTAAATTAAAAACAGTTTTTCGAATTATTAAACAGAAGCGACGCATCGATCTTTATCGATACGGTGCATCTACTAAATCAAAAATCTTGTATTTTGAAACGTAACGAAAATACGGCGCATTAGCTTTTGTTAAGACGACGCATTTAATTTAATAAATATAATTGATTTTTGATATTCACTTTGATCGTTTCACTACTCTCGTGCACAAGTTAGTTTACTTTCAGAATAAATGATGGCTTAAGCATCGCTATGGAAGATTACATTCTGAACCTAACCAAGAGATGCTAGCTGGAGTGATCAAACCTTCGATGACTAGAAGGTTGTAATAAGACGACAAGAGTAGAGGAAAACTCAGTACTGGTAACATTGAGTATCTTAAATTCTTGAAATAGAATTCCAGGTATCCTTTACAATAATTCACCTAGCCTTAAGGAGAGTTCTCTACAAAACCTCTCCCGAATATTTGACGATAAAAGAAATTTTCCTTTACTTTAATCTAACTATTACATGTTCATGTCTGAAAAGAAATTTTTTAAGAAACAGGTTACTAAAAAGTGAAAATTGCATGCTAAACACTGATATAAACCTCTCTTCTTATAAATTACCTAAATGCAAAAACACCGAATTCCACAACGAAAGTTGTGATTTCCGTAAGAGTTCTTCAGAAATTGATCTATGTAATACATCAGGTTCAAATTATAATCTCAATTTTGTAAGCTTAAAACGATATTTGCTCCTAACCTTGGAATAAATCATTATCCACTAAACAATAAGATTATAATCATTAATAAAACGGATATGCCTATTGCTCTTATCTTGAATTTATATATATCATATGGTATACCGTTTTACCCCAATTTGATGTATAAGGAAATGTGTTGCGGAGGCCAAGGTACGTTCCCTATTTAAATTTTGTTCACTGGCACAACAATACGGCGGATCTTAGTATTCTAAGCGCCGTATCTCTGACTAATTAACACTTATTGACCAGTCAATGAATTTAGATAAATACGGCGCATGATAATTATGCGATACGGCGCATCGTATTTGCCCTATAAATATGAAAGGGATGCGCCGTATTTTTACTTTTTACCCAAAAATTTACACACAGTTAAAAAAAAAATGCACACCACTTGTCTCGAATCAAACCCTTTAATCTGAGTTCTTGACCGAATCCTAAGCGTGAAATAAGGTAATAATCCTATTTAATTTTACCGATTTGATTTGAATAAAAATTAGGGTTCGGGGAGATTGTTTTTGAATTTTGGAGGGAAAATGAAATCGTTGTGGTAAAAGGAACTTTTAGATTTTGATATGGGTAAATGGAACCGTGATGTTGAGTGGGAGTTTACGTCACGGGGCCGGATTCTTGGAAAACGTGCCTGACCCCCTTTCTTTTATACTGATACATTGCTAGATGCGGCGCATCTAAGTTACTTGATACGGCGTAACAACCTATTTTTTAATTTAAATATTTCCACTATTGTTGCGACGTATTACGTAATTTAGATACGACGCATCCTCCATACGCTGTATTTTATTTATTGGATACGCCGTATTAGTAATTGTTATTGCGTGCTCCGCATCTCTTTTATTTTGCGCAACTAAGATACGCCACATTGCTTCATCAAATGCGCCGTATCGACCATATTTCAGAACTGTTCTCTAACCTTAAAATTTATTTCAAATGGCATTACCAGTTGTTGAACGCAGGCATTTGTGGCTCCGTTTTGTAACCATGGGACTTACACCAGAAACTGAGGCTGACTATGTAAGGAGACTAAGGGCGATTTTCTTTAGAAAAATCTTTAGGGTTTCGGTTTTGGATTTTGAGGGTGTTGGTATGATTAATGGAGGGAATGCTGCTGATAGTCTTCGTGATAGGTTAGAGATGATAGCTTCAAGGTTGTAAACCCTAATACTAAGAGAGTATTCGTATTAATAATATTGAAGCTGTTGATTTGTTTATTCTTGTGTTACTGTTCTTCTTAATACTATTGTTTAGATTCCGCATAAACCTTAGTAAATTCAACACGGTTTCTATACTAGTCGTGTTAGTTTACCTAGCATAACTAAACCTTTACAAGCTAAGCGAATCCGTTCAAGTATATAACTGGGATCAACATAACTGGAACCAATGGCGCTCTTCTCAGTTGAGCTATTTGGATCTCTCTTTCAACAACATAAGTGGCACATTACCAGAATCTTGAGTTTCAACCGCTTTTATGGTCCAATACCTGCTTTTTCGGGACCTTTAAGTTTTTTAGATCTATCGAGAAATAAATTCCAGGTAGGAATCTCTATCTTGTGCCAAATCAATGAAAAAATTGAATTTATTGATCTCTCACGTAACTCGTTGACCGGGCAACTTCCGAACTGTTTGAAGAATTTGACATATCTAAAAGTTCTTAATTTAGGACACAACACTGTGTCAGGAAGTATTCCTCCCTCTGTAGGATGTTTGAGTCAACTTGAGATGTTATGTTTATACAACAACAACTTCTCTGGAGGATTGCAATTGTCTTTGAAGAATTGCACCAAGTTAAGCCTTTTGGACTTGGGGGCCAACAATTTATATGGCGATATTCCGGTTTGGATTGGAAAAAGCTGGTCAAGGTTGTATGCACTTAGCCTAAAATCAAACAACTTTTTCGGAACCATCCCTTCACAAATATGTCAGTTAGTAAGTCTTCAAATCTTAGACTTGTCATTTAACAATCTGCATGGAAAAATCCCATCGTGTGTGAATAATCTTACTTCCATGGTTCAAAAAGGATTCATTTCGGAACAGAATAAACATCATTATAGTACTCGTATTAATTTGACATATGCGTATTTTTATGTTGACAATAGCTATATTGACCGGTTGATTGAATGGCAAGGAAAGGTAAATGAGTTTAGTAGCATTTTGGGATTGCTAAAGGCGATCGATTTGTCAAGCAACAATCTAACAGGACAAATCCCAAATGAAGTTACCAATCTGCATGGATTGTTAGTACTAGACTTGTCAAACAACTCCCTAGTTGGAGAGATTCCACGAAACAATGGTCAAATGACAGAGCTATAAGCTATTAACTTTGAACTTATCTAGAACCATGTTTTTGGGAGAGATGCCATCAAGCATGTCTAACATGCATTCATTAAATGATCTAGACGTGTCATTTAATAACTTGTCTGGGAGAGTTCCATCGAGTACTCAACTCCAGTCCTTTGAACCTCCAAGGTTCACTGGAAATGCAGGACTATGTGGACTTCCTACAACAAAAGAATGTCCCGGAGATGAAAATTTAGAAGTTCCACATGTCGTTAAGAGAGAAAGTGATGAGCATAGCACTGATGAACTTCAAAGATGGTTTTATGTTGGAGGGGCCACTGGTTTTGCTACTGGATTTTGGATAATATGTAGCGCTTTACTTCTTAACCGTCGAGGGAGACGAACTTTTTTTCACTTCCATGATAGCGTAAAAGATTGGGTATATGTAACAGGGCAGTGTTTATAGCAAAATGGCGAAGGGTTGCACGTGCATAGTGGTATATGCTTTTTATGCTTCTTTTCATCTACTTATTAATGTTTGATATATAGTAGCATTGTAATTTCATGCTTCACTTGTATTTGGTAGGGGTCTTGAAGTCCCTTCTATTAATAAAATTGCCACTAACACCATGGGTGGCCATTTCCCCATGTTGCGTGACATACGACATCTCCATATGCATGATCTACAGTGACATTTTGTATCGATTTTGTAAAACCGGGGGGGGGGGGGGGGGGGGGGGGGGGGGGGGGGGGGGGGGGGGGGTGATACGTTCTTTTTTACTTATGTAGGTTTAAGTTAAATGGGTGTGTACAATAAATCGTAATGGATGAACTGCTAACCCGGTGACTCAACCGGGTCGATTAAAGACCTGGTTTTTAAAACATTGGTTTTATTAGGATTTTGGGGGTGTTTTTGCTTTTTTAGGTTAAGCTTAATATGGCTATGTTTGGCAATATTTACAATAGTTGTTTGTTTTATAAAAGCGTTTGGTGTGTAGTTGTAGTTATAAATTGTAAAATGACGTAAAACAAAATTCGAAAGCTACAAACTCGTTGTCAAAGAAGCATTATATTTTAAACGCAATATGCTTAAAAAAGCTCATCACCAAACACAGATGGTAGAAGAAAAGCACACCAAATCCTGTTAGGTAGTATATAACACAAGGCAAAGTCGGTTGATTACCAACTTACCGTTGTATGCGAATCCTATGTTTCATGTTATTTTTGTAAGATGTAAATTTTGACATGTTTAAAAAATAAAAATAAAAAAAATATACAATATAATTTAATTTAAGTAAAGAAAAACGGCTTTATCATAATTATTTATTGATTTTTCAACTATTTTAATAAAAAATATCTAAAATAAAAAATACATGCTATTATACATATTATATAAACTAATATGATTATATCGTACATATGGTTTTAAAAATCGGACCGGACCATTGGGTATAACTGAGAGGCGGAGTCGTTACCGGTTTGGCTAACCAATAAAAACCGTCTGAAAACAAACTTGGGAGAACCGTTAGAACCAGTAAAAACGGGTGAACCGAGCCGAACCGGAATCAGTTTCTTGGTAATCAGCTCAGCTCATCATTGTTATTTTGTTCTCAAAATACTCACTTATCTATACTATTTATAAAACAAAAATGGTTAAAGTGAAAAGTGAAAAATCAAGAAAATGAAATGTGAAAAAATAAAAAAATAAATTTTGAAACAATTAATTATAAGCAATTTCAACTATTAATACACATATCTTTAAAAAAGAAACAATTAATACACAGCGATTTGACTCGGGAATCTTTAAACCCTGCGGGTTTACACGGTTTAATTTGACCCGTTTTTTTACCAACCCGTGGGTTGACCCATTTTTCTATGGGTACTGCGATTTAAAATACAGTTCTGTTTATTTTTCATTTATAACTACACTTCTTTTTTTATAGTTAAAACTATCTGGCGATTTAAAATACGGTTCTGTTTTCCGGCGATTGGACTTCACTCTCCGGCGGTCACCGTCTGCCGCTCGTCGGTATACTTTTCATTTCTGATTTTCTTTAAATTTCAATTTCATTTTAATTTTGTTTGATTGATTTTGTTATAATTAGTTAATAATGCTTTTAAAAAAATAAAAAAAGTGTGCATTTATTTATATTGGATTGGTCACTCAGGTTTTAGCATCATACTTTAATTCTTCAAAAAAAATTAATCTTTTTGAAACCCGGCTCGACCCGGCCGGTTCGACCGGTGGAACTGGTTTCGGTCTGAAAACTGGCCAAATTAAACTGGGTTTTTAATTTTCGAAACCCAGTTAGACCCGCCGGGTTTGGAAATAAAGTTTTTTTAGAAAGCCAGGTTGATCCGGTGGCCAAACCGGTTGACCCGGTTAGAATCCGGGTTTACCTGGTAGTCAACGGTTGAGCCGGTGACCTAGTGACTCGCCCGGGTGTAGTAAAGTCCTGGTTTTCAAAACATTGTTTTTGCTATAATTTTGGGGGTGTTTTTGCCTTTTTGGGTTAAGCTTATGGCTAAGTTTTGGCAATATTAGCACTAGCGGTTTGTTTTATGCTAGAAGCGTTTGGCGACGTAGTGGTTTGTAGCTGTAGTTATAAAGTCTTGAATGACGTAAAAGCTGTAATTGTTTTTTTAGTGTTTCGGATACGAGCAGCGTCTAAACAAAATCCAAAAGCTACACACTCGTTGCCAAAGAAGCATTATATCTTAAGCGCAAAATGCTCAAAAAAGCTCGTCGCCAATCCTCTTAGGTAGTATATATAACAAGGCAAATTAGGTTGATTACCATCTTTCCGTTGTATACCAATCCTATGTTTCATGTTATTTTTGCGAGATGCAAGGTATATGGTTGTGATTTAGGAATAAGAATGCATATGTAACAGTTCACCTTAACGGTATTCCTTTTCTAATTTTTTTTCCTACTTTGGGTGCTTTGATTAGCTTATTGTGCGGCTTGAGGACCTATTTGAAAATAGAAAAACCAATAAGCTCGCATTTTAGGATTTAGAAGCTAATCAACTTGAGCTTATGGCTTATTTAACTCCATAAGCTCGAGTTTACAAGCTCATAAATCCAAAAAAAAGAGCTTACCGACTTTTCCAGTTTCGAATAAGCCTATGAGCCATAGAATTGCTAATCCAAACACCCAGTTATGAAGTCAACACTTCAAAACTGCTATTGAAATATACAATCAGCCAATAAAGCCCTAAAAATATGCAATCCCAAACACCCCTCATACTTATATTTTACATCATATGAAAGGTCTTTCGTTTTGATTGTGTTTGGTTCTATACATTTGGAAATTTTACGCTTGTAGATCTCTCATATATGTTTTGCCCGTGTTCTAAAACCATAAGCAGAGCTACCATGGGGTGGGCGTAATGTACTAGTAAGTAGTTTATGCTATATATATTTTTAAAGTATGTAGTCCTTTCTGCAGCTAACTAGGACACCCGAGATATGGATAGGATCAGCAAGCTTCATTAGATGGATAGGATCAGTAACATTCCTCCAAGCATAATAGAAACCATCTTATGTCTTTTACCGTTTCAAGAGGCAGCAAGGACAAGTATCCTCGCTCGTGGGTGGAGGTACCATTGGACAAAAATCCCTAAACTTGCATTTATTGAGGATACATTTCAAGTACCCGCAGATGAGGCCGAACTTCTGGTGCAAACGTATGACTGGACAACAAGCCAAAGGAAAGAGATGAACAAAAGGTGTAAACTCTTCTATGCCATATACCAAGTTTTGTTAACGCACGAAGGTCCAATACATGAGTTCACCCTTTCCATGATCACAGATAATTCGTGTGTTGAGATTGACCATATATTACATCACTTGTCTAAGAAAAAGACCATCAAGAAATTAACTCTCGACATATCTTGGGGATATAAATTACCCTTATCTCTCTTCTCAATGCATCAATTAACGGACTTATATCTCAGTAGATGTGTTCTGGACTATCAACCAAAATTTGATGGATTTGGTAGCCTTACAAGCTTATGTGTGCTAGAATTAGAGGCGTCTGAAAAATCGCTTATGCATCTTCTTTCCAAGTGTCCGTTACTTAAGAACCTGGGTCTGGTAAGTTCTAATAAAACAGAATCGATATTTTAGGCTTTCCTAACTTATAACTTATTTGAATATTGTAAATTACTGCAGTACAGTAGCTGCTCAACTATAGCATATAGCGACGAATACGATTCCTCTATTGCTGACCTATTCGAGTGTATGCCGATGATTGAAAATCTGTCTATTTGGTTTCGCATCGTTTTGGTAATATTATCCACATGGCATAGAGTTTATTTAATTTAATTGTCTTTTCTTTGTTACTAATATATTTTTTTTGCTACGGTTAAGTGTTTTGTTAAAGACGGAGTTCCTAAAAAGCTTCCAACCGCAGTAGTCCACCTCAAATGCTTGTTTATGAAGACTTTATCTTTTATGCACAAATATGGGATGCCGTTTCTTGCTCTTTTGATTAGAAGCTCCCCAAAGCTTGAGATACTCAAGCTAGAGGTAAATAATATATCTCTGTATCTATTTTTCAAAATACTCTCGCACGTTTATACTAAGACTTCCTGTAGTTCATAGGCGAAAATACATGGCTTGATGAATTTGAGTTAGGCCCGATTGCAATAGAGGATTATTCAGATATTTGGTTGGAGCATTTGAATGAGTTAGAGATGATAAATTTTGGCAATCGGGAGTATGAGTTGGATTTTGTGAAGCTTATCTTGGCGAAGTCACCTGTGCTAAAGAAGGTGAGAATATTCCTCTACAACAAGGTTAATAAGGATGAAGAGTTGAAGATCAAAGGAATTCTCTTGGGCTCCCCACGTGCATCACCTGCAGTTGAAATCATTGTTCAAGCCATGAAAACCCGCCTTGACATAAGGACAAGGTGCTTTGATACCCTGGTTAGTGAAATGAGCAATCACGTTTCGATTTGAGATGGGATTTTGAAGAAGATTGTCATTTGCGCACTTTAATTTGTTAAAAACTGAAGCTTTTTATCTCTGATCTGTCCCGCAACTTTAGATTTGTTAACCTGTGTTGCCTTTTCTTTATAAAAACCTCAGGTGGGGCGTTTTGGATTTATGTTTTGGTATTGGCTGGGTTACATTATTCAATCTGAATGCGATAGAACGTGGTGGACAAGATCGTGCTTAATTGTGATTTTGTATGTTGACATTGTAAATTGAGTTAACTTCAAAAATCGTCCCTGTGGTTTACCGGGTCATTTGGAAATGATCCTTAAACTTTAAAAATTCCAGATTTGGTCCCTGTGGTTTACGACCCATACGGGTTTGGTCCCTTGACCGGGTCATCCGTGAGTTGACAGTTAGTAGAGGAATGAAATGACGAATATACCCTCATCTATACATACAAAAGCTTGAATGAAGTTCAAAAAAAAAAAAAAAAAAAAAAAAAAAAAAAAAAAAAAAAAAAAACAACAACATCACCAGTTCATGATGGAAGATGATTAAAGTCCAATTGATCAAAAAGAAACCAAAAACAACATCATCAGATAATTTCATAAACATTACTAACCTTAGACCAAAAAGAAACCAAAAACAAAACAACATCATCAGATACTTGTAAATGCTAGGAACAGCTTAAAGTCTCATTGTTCATATCAGTTACTATCACTTGAGTCCCTGCCTTGCTACACAGCTTAGCATCCTTGTAAATGCTAGGAACAGCAGCAGCAAGGTGGCTACCATTCAACATGATTTGTACAACATTCTTCAACATGATCTGTACAACATTCATATCATCATCACAACCCATCAAACAACCACTTCATTAAAAGCCTCACAACTCGGTACAAATCCATTCTTCACTATTTCCTCACAAAGTTTCAAACTTTCATCCATTCTTCCAACCTTCGAAAAACCAGCCAACCATTGGCTTTGTAAAGCTTTGTAAACCATTGAACTATACACACTTTAAAACCATTCCCACCATTGAACTATACACCTTCTCGTCCATTTCATCATAAACCTCCCTCGCAGACTCCACTTCTCATAACCATTTCATCATAAACGTCCCTCGCATAACCATTTCACCAGCATCCTATTCAACAAAACCAACCCGTCCTCAACTCTCCCTTCCTCTACCATCCCGAAAACCAAACAAGTATTAACAATCACTCTCGGCAAACACCTCTTCCCATTAATCCTATCTATCATATCAACAAAAGCTTGCAACTTTCCTTCTTTACACAACGCGCTAACCATAATGCCAACACTTTTATCATTCGGATCCGTTCTATTTAAAATCATATGCTCATAAACTCCCCAAACCAACACATTCTTATCCGATTTCTGAATCACATGTACAACGTATTATAACTAATCACACTCAACCTAAAACTATGCTCACTTAAACAAAAACAAACATCTAAAGCCTCATTAATCGTCCTTAACTTAGCACAAATTTGCACAACAAGATCAAACACAAATGGGGTTGAATCAGTAACTTCATAACTACTTATCAAACAATTAACAAACAACATAACAGACAAGGAACCACCCGTTACAGAACGCGCTAAAACGGATTGAATTTGTTCATACAGTAGGTCGTAAAGGTTGAGTGTTTGGTTTAAGGTTTTCCAGTTGAGGGTGTTTGGGTATGATTTAAGGATGTTGATTATTGTTTCTGTTGTTTGGTTTTGGTCTGAATCTTGTTGTGATGATGTGGTTAGGTGGTTCTTGAGGATTGAAAGATGGGATTTGGTGTTTTTGGGGTTTATGATTATTCTGCGAATAAAGGGGTTCATTTGAGGGGTTGAAACTTACCTACTGTAGCAACAAAATCATTAAGGAACAAAGTGGATCTTGAAATGCTTATGAACAAAGTGGATCTTGAAACTTACCTACTGTATGAACAATTTGGATCTTTTCATGTTGTTGTACTGCGTATGAAGATTATTGAGTTTTATAACAATGGAACAAGAAAAGACCAATATGCCCTTGAACTTAACGGTCAACTCACGGATGACCCAGTCAAGGGACCAAACCCGTATGGGTCGTAAACCACAGGGACCAAATCCGGAATTTTTAAAGTTTAGGGACCATTTTCAAATGACCCGGTAAACCACAGGGACGATTTTTGAAGTTAACTCTTGTAAATTTATGATACGGTACATAAATATATCAGCATTAAGAACATAAGTACTTGAGACGAAAACAACGGACACATAAGAAGTTTTACAATTTTCATGAAACATGTTTATTACAATTTTTACAGTACAAAAGCAAACTCAAGAAACATAATCTGAACAAATTTTATATCAGACTTGTGTCTGTAATTCCAATTAAAAAACAAAAACAAAATTCACAAAATAAATAATGATTCTGAATCTATAAACTTAAGACATGATAGACCCCAACCCAGCTTCACAACCTACAAACATTCCAAAGGGTGCACTTTTTATTTCTGTAGTGATAAAGATTCAAACCCAATCATTGGGACACCCCCTATAAGGGGTGTTAGGATAACACAGCCTCATATATAATGTGAAATATTGATAAAGTTTTAACATGTTTTTATGACAGTAAGAAAAGATTTATAAAATAAAATAGTTTATAATTTATTCGTGTAGATTGGCGGGAACACCCTGACCCCAGGTGTCTTTTGGCACCAGCCATTGTTCACCCCACAAGGAATAGCTTCGGCAACTCTCCTGGCCTAGTGAGGCACCAACTGTAGTGAGCGCGAGCCAAGACTCGGTCCCCTGAGCTCTTATACCACAAAGTCTCTCCAGTGTGCCCATAGGTTTTTCGGAGGTGGGTACCTATATGAAGCAAATGCCAATGATCAAGCACAAGTGCTCCAACCATTGGACTAATGCTCCATTGATAGTTTATAATTTATTTATATGCGATGACATGTAACATGTTTAAAGTTGTATTAATTTTAACAATAGCTGACGTACTTAGTAATTATAAAGCAAAAATTAATTTAAAAGATGAATGAACTTTTAAAGCGATTACTCAAGTGAGTTATTTCACGACCCTCTACATAAATCTCTACTGCATTATAAAGGATTTGTGACTTTTCTTAAATAGAAGTCTTCAAAAATTAGGTCAATACACTTACTTATTATGACAAATTTTAATAAGTATAGCTATAACAACATTAGTTACAATATTTTAAAACACTTTTGTAGACATGTTTTTTAAAAAATTAATAAAAGAAATACAATGTAATTTAATACAAGAAAAGAAAAACGTCTATAATCATAACTACTTATTAGTTTTTCAACTTTTTTAATAAATATTATTTTTAAGACCTCTAAAATGAAAAAATACATGTTATTACACATATTATATAAACTAATATGGTTTTATGGTACATATGGTTAAAGACCGGACCGAACCAACGGGTTCAACCGGGAACCGGAGTCGCCACTGGTTCATCTGAAAATGAACCTAAGAGGATCGTCAGAACCGGTAAAACGGGTGAACTAGGTGGCACCATAATCATTTTCTTCTTGTTTTTCTTATGTTATCAGCTATGTTAATGTTTGGACCTTAATCATATGAAAACCACCGCCGCAACGCACGATACCCGCTAGTTAACACAAAAACATTTTAGAAAAGAATTAATGGGAAGGGATCTAGTGAGAAGAGAAAATAAAATGAGAATAGTGAGAAATATTACTAGCCACGCATTTCAAATAAAATAAATAAATTTATGGGAGATGCATCTACTTTTGTAAGTGCATCTGAAATGTGCTGTTATGGTTTATTCTCATCCTTCCCATTTCAATATTATTTCTCATTTGATCCCAACTCAAGAATTAATATCACAAAAAAGTAACTTAAAGTATTAAAAAAGAAAACTAAAATAGAACGAAGGAAATAAGGGTGCATTTGGTATGGGTACATGAGAATGGTGTTATAGGTTTAATAGTGATTAAAAGTGTTTGTTTAGTGGGCACAAGAATAAAATGAGTATATTATAGCTATAGATTCGTTACTCACTAATTTGGTGTCTATGAAATCTATTCGGCGAGCCCCTTTATTTTCCACCACAAATTCAAATATCTATACATTTTTTGATACTATATTTTGTCATCCAAATCGATACATTTTTTTATATCCATTGTCATTCTACCTGATACCAAATCCCATACCCTTTATAAGGGCCCGTTTGGTTTGTTGCTAAGAATGACAATGGGTATCGAATTTAGTATAGGGTAGAATGATAATAGATATGAAAAAGTGTATGATTACGATTGTTTATGTTTGGATGAGAAAATATGGTATGAAAATATGCATAGATATTTGAGTTTTGCACACTTCATTACTAGGCCCACGAAATAAACACCCACTTTCAAAGTGATAGTCTCATTCCCTAGTATCCAACCAATCAGGCCCTAATTCTTATCAGCAAACAAAACGGCTCCTAAATACTACTCGTCAGTGTACTTTTCATTTATGATTAAAAGAGCGGCAAAACCCTAACATCACTTCTGTTTTCCGGCGGTCACCGTCCGCCGCTCGTCGGTATACTTTTCATTTCTGATTTTCTTTAAATTTCAATTTCATTTTAATTTTGTTTGATTGATTTTGTTATATAATTAGTTAATAATGCCTTAAAAAAATCAAAAAAGTGTGCATTTATTTATATTGGATTGGTCACTCAGGTTTTAGCATCATCATACATTAATTCTTAAAAAAATTTAATCATTTTGAAACCCGGTTCGACCGGTGGAACCGGTTTCGGTGGGTGTAGTAAAGTCCTGGTTTTCAAAACATTGTTTTTGCTATAATTTTGGGGGTGTTTTTGCCTTTTTGGGTTAAGCTTATGGCTAAGTTTTGGCAATATTAGCACTAGCGGTTTGTTTTATGCTAGAAGCGTTTGGCGACGTAGTGGTTTGTAGCTGTAGTTATAAAGTCTTGAATGACGTAAAAGCTATAATTGTTTTTTTAGTGTTTCGGATACGAGCAGCGTCTAAACAAAATCCAAAAGCTACACACTCGTTGCCAAAGAAGCATTATATTTTAAGGGCAAAATGCTCAAAAAATGATTACCATCTTACCGTTGTATACCAATCCTATGTTTCATGTTATTTTTGTGAGATGCAAGGTACATGGTTGTGATTTAGGAATAAGAATGCATATGTAACAGTTCACCTTAACGGTATTCCTTTTCTAATTTTTTTTTCCTACTTTGGGTGCTTTGATTAGCTTATTGTGCGGCTTGAGGACCTATTTGAAAATAGAAAAACCAATAAGCTCGCATTTTAGGGTTTAGAAGCTAATCAACTTGAGCTTATGGCTTATTTAACTCCATAAGCTCGAGTTTACAAGCTCATAAGTCCAAAAAAAAGAGCTTACCGGCTTTTCCAGTTTCGAATAAGTCTATGAGACATAGAAATAAGCTAATTTAAACAGCCGGTTACAAAGTCTCTACCACTGCTTTTGAAATAAGCAGCTAGCCTTCTAAAGTCAACACTTCAAGTGTGCTATTGAAATATACAATCAGCCAATAAAGCCCTTGAAATATGCTATCCCAAACACCCCTCATACTTATATTTTACATCATATGAAAGGTCTTTCGTTTTGATTGTGTTTGGTTCTATACATTTGGAAATTTTACGCTTGTAGATCTCTCATATATGTTTTGCCCGTGTTCTAAAACCATAAGCAGAGCTACCATGGGGTGGGGGTAATGTAACTAGTAAGTAGTTTATGCTATATATATTTTTAAGGTATGTAGTTCTTTCTGCAGCTAACTAGGACATCCGAGATATGGATCGGATCAGCAAGCTTCCTAAGATGGATAGGATCAGTAACATTCCTCCAAGCATAATAGAAACGATCCTATGTCTTCTACCAATTCAAGAGGCAGCTAGAACAAGTATCCTCGCTCGTGGGTGGAGGTACCATTGGACAAAAATCCCTAAACTTGCATTTATTGAGGATACATTTCAAGTACCAGCGGATGAGGCCGAGCTTCTGGTGCTAACTTACGACAGGCCAAGCCAAAGGGAAGAGATGAACAAAAGGTGTAAACTCTTCTATGCTATATACCAAGTTCTGTTAATGCACGAAGGTCCAATACATGAGTTCACACTTTCCATGAGAGCAGATAAGTCGTGTGTTGAGATTGACCATATATTACATCACTTGTCAAAGAAAAAAATTATCAAGAAATTAACTCTCGACATACCTTGGGGGTATAAATTACCCTTATCTCTCTTCTCAATGCATCAATTAAACGACTTATGTCTCAAAAGTTGTGTTCTTGACTATCAAACAAAATTTGATGGATTTGGTAGCCTTACAAGCTTATGTGTGCAAGAATTAGAGGCCACTGAAAAATCGCTTATGCATCTTCTTTCTAAGTGTCCATTACTTACGAACCTGGGTCTGGTAAGTTCTAATAAAATATAATCGATATGATTGGCTTTCGCAACTTATAACTTAACTGAATATTGTAAATTACTGCAGTTTAGTAACAACGCAACTATCGCATATAGTGACAAATACGATTCCACTATTGCTGACCTATTTGAGTGCATACCGATGATTGAAAATCTGTCTATTTGGTTTCACATCGTTATGGTAATATTATCCACATGGCATGGAGTTTATTTAATTTAATTGTTTTTTACATGTTACTGATATTTGTTTTTGCTATGGTTAAGTGTTTTGTTAAAGACAGAGTTCCTAAAAAGCTTCCAACCGCATTAGTCCACCTCAAATACTTGTTTATGAAGGCTTTATCATTTATGCACAAATATGGGTTGCCGTTTCTTGCTCTTTTGATTAGAAGTTCCCCAAAGCTTGAGATACTTAAGCTACGGGTAAATAATATATCTCTGTCTCGTATCCTGTCTCTTTTATTAACTATTTTTCAAAATACTCTCGCATGTTTATACTAAGACTTCTTGTAGTTCATGGACGAAAATACATGGCTTGATGAGTTTGAGATAGGCCCAATTGCAATAGAGGATTATTCAGATATTTGGTTGGAGCATTTGAATGAGTTAGAGATGATAAATTTTGGCAATCGGGAGTATGAGTTGGATTTTGTGAAGCTTATCTTGGCGAAGTCACCTGTGCTAAAGAAGGTGAGAATATTCCTCTACGAAGACGTTGATGAGGATGGAGAGTTGAAGATCAAAGATATTCTCTTGCGCTCCTCACGTGCATCACCTGCAGTTGAAATCATTGTTCAAGACATGGAAACCCGCCGTGACATATGGTGCTTTTCTACACTGGTTAGTAAAATGAGCAATCGAGCTTTGATTTGAGATGGGATTTTGAAGATGGTCATTTGCACTTTAATTTGTTAAAGAACTGAAGCTTTTTATCTCTTTTTGTAAACCTGTGTTGCCTTTTATTTAAAAAAAACCTCGGTTGGAGGGTTTTGGATTTATGTTTTGGTAATGGTTACGTTACATTGTTCAATCTGAATACGATAGAACGTGGTGGACAAGATCGTGCTTAATTGTGATTTTGTAGGTTGACATTGTAAATTTATGATACGGTACATACATATATCTGCATTAAGAACATAAGTAACTTGAGACGCAAACAATGGACACATAAGTAGTTTTACAATTTTCATGAAACATGTTTATTACAATTTTTACAACAGAAAAGAAACTCAAGAAACATAATCTGAACAAATTTTATATAAGACTTGTGTCTGCAATTCCAATTAAAAAATAAAAACAAAATTCACAAAATAAATATATTAGGAACAAAATGATTCTGAATCTATAAACTTAACACATGATAGACCCCAACCCAGCTTCACAACCTACAAACATTCCAAAGGGTGCACTTTTTATTTCTGTAGAGATAAAGATTCAAGCCACATTGACATTGCGTTGACTTTTACAGTTTTACTCCAAGGTTAACTGGAAGCCGTTTCTTTTTTCTTGGGTACTGGGTTAAACGCTTTCTGTTCAGCACAAGTGAGCACGTCGTGGGGGCCAGCATCTTCTCTACCGACACCCATCAAGTCAAGATAGTACAAGTAATGTGTGATGATGGTGTTCATGTCATCAACATCACCTTGTCCACATGTACGTTCACCATAGAGGATGTTCATGGTGCAACCGAATCCAGGATATCTTTTTGACAAAGTGTCGTTTTTGGTTGGTTTGTAGGATCCGACCATACAATCATGGGGTGATGGTTGACCCTTCTTCAATGGTGTAATCCATTGGAAGATTGCAGCTTGGAACGCTAAAGTGGCGTTTTGTTCAAGGTATTCGGGGTGGTGCAAAAGATCAACTTTCAAGCAGTCGCCAAGGTATCCATAGTTGTAGTTCCTGAAACGACACAACCGTCATGAGTGTATTAATTTATGTTTTATCTCTAAGGAAGGGTAATATAAGAAAACCGAGAAACGCGGTTTGTAAGTCATCCAAAAGGTAAATTTTTGTGCAAAAAAATATCCAAATACTTCGATTATTATTGAAACAAATAAATTTTTGTGAACTTACCAGAAGACGGGCAAAGCACCACGACCAAAATAGTTAGCTCCAGGGGCACAAGGGTAAGTGTATTTGTAGTTCTCGTCACAATAATCTTGCTGAGGGCTCTCTTCTTTGTTGTAGCATAGTCCCCATGCTGTCGGCCCACCGGTTGCTACTCCATATCCACCTACACCAATTTCAACAAACAAAAATCAAGTTATTTTGCTAAACAGTAAAATTATAATAATAAACCATTTGTATCTGCAACTCCTATATGGACCCGACTTTTTGATAGGGACTTCCCGTTTTCTGTAAGGATTTAAGACATCTTAAGAGTAATAATGAACATTATCAAGGGGGAGTTTGGCTGTATGCTTTCAAGTCATCATTGCAAACTAGCGGATATAATAATCAGTTAATTAAGGTTCAGGATAATGTAGGTAATTTATATCTACCCTAATACTCGGTAATAGGAAATTAATAACCGATTAAGTGCAATAATCAGTTTCGTTGCACATCCAAGAAAGGTTGTGAATAGTTTGTTACTAGAATTACAAATATAATATCGTCACAAAATCATCTAAATTTTTGTATAAAAACAACTAAAGAGATTTTTGTCCATTAGATATAGACCCGTTCCGACCCTTTTAACCCTTGCCTCTTTCAGCCAAATTTCCTGCTTTGACCCCTTTAGGTAAAAACAACTTCTAATCAATATAAAAATGAAAGTGAAACAGGCCAAAATATGAGCTTACACGAAGTTTGACTCCCAACGTGAGCAAGAAAAGCAGCAACTTCCAACATTTGTGTGGTCTTGTTGCCTGTGGTACCAAACCCTTTTGGTTGGTAAATGGCAGAAGCAGTAATAAAAGACTTATAATCCCAGAAACCGACAGCTTTTGCCACTGGTGTGTTTCTCTTTGAGAAAAGCTCCTCAAATTGGTAATAATCGAAATACTGAGATATTGTGAGGTTACAACAATACTCCGACCATCCTTTACATTCCCATCCCTGATCACAAACTTTCTTTCCCTTAACTTTCTTCACAGTTACAGGTGATGTGTCGGCATCCACAATTGAAACTACTACAAATAGAACAGTTATCACCAGAAGACACATATGTTTCGTCCCCATTCTTCTTTGCTGCAAAAGGCGAACGCCAATAATGAATTAAGCTCGTTTCATACAAAAAGATAAGAAAAAACACAAATATACAAGATACATGTATGCAGTTGAGCATAGTACCCGACAAAAATTCCTATCTTGATTATTAGAACATTTTAGCAAATTTTCATTCTATAGTTATTATTTTGAAAAAAGAACACACAATTTTGGATTAATCACAGACTTAGATGAGCAGCATATGAATAAACTAAAATGGAGAGAGATCCATGTTGAGGCTACTCGGTGAAAGTTGGCTCTAATGTACGTGGCCTAACCGGTATTCCTATGGCCGTTTCTAGACTTTTTCCCTGGCTATCCAAAGATATTACTCAGTAAGGTTTGAACCCGGGTCAGGTCGCCTTACCACTAAGCCACCTTGGAGATGGCTTATTCCAATATTTAATCAAATCTACTTGCAATTACATAAATCAAAGAGACCCATATGCTAAAAAGGACAAACAACACCTAACACAATATACACATCAACAATTTTGTTCCTTTTAAAGGATTTACTAACATTTTCAAGTACTAATATGAACCACAATCTGAATTTTACCAAAGATTACTAAACGAAAACACCTAATAGCAAATCAAGCTCCTATCTTATTAAACTATTAAAGCACTTCTAGCAATGATTCTCCTAAAAAGTGACCAACGCGCAATAACAAATAACAGCAAAAACGACAAAGCCATTAACAAAATTTAATCTTTTTCGCGTTTTGCTAACAGTTTTGAGTATAACACAAGTACTAATATGAACCACAATCTGAATTTTACCAAAAATTACTAAGCCAAAACACCTAATAGCAAATCAAGTTCCTATCTTTTTAACTATTCAAGCAATTTCAGCAATAATTCTCATAAACAAACATAAATCAAAGTGACCCATATGCTAAAAACAACTAAATCAACAAAACCATCTACAAATTTTTGTTTCTTTATAATTTTTACCAACATTTTCAAGTTCCAATCTTTCTAAACTATTCAAGCACTTTTAGCAATAATTCTTATAAAAACACATAAATCAAAGTGACCCAGATGCTAAAAACAGCTAAAACACCAAACCCATAAACAAAATTAAACCTTTTTATCATTTCACTAACAATCTTTAAAATAAAAATGGATCTTGTGATGCTAAACATAATATATATAACAACTATATATATATATATATATATAATATATATATAACAACTAAAAACACATCTTTTTAGCATTCTACTAATAATCTTTGACACATAAACATATAAAAAAAGTGACCCATTAACACATTTTGCATCTTTTAATAAAAAAATCTTGAAAAAAAGGATCTAAAAATAACAAATAACAGCAAATTCAACATACCCATTAACAAAATCAAATCTTTTTAGCATTCCACTAAAAATCTTGAAAAATAAACAAATGTGACAAAAAAAAACTTACAAAGAGTGGAGACCAAAAAATTGTTTATGTGAATGAAAAAAAAAACACAACTGGTTTTTAATGTATGTTTGGTTTGCTTTAATGTAATGAAGTGTTTGTGTTTTTTAGAGATGGACGGTTGAGATTAAAAGATGAGGTTTAGTTGGGGTGTATAAATCATTGAATGATAATAAAAAGAAAAAAAAAAACAGGCTGGAAATTATATAATTGGAATCAAGTAAACTTATTTTGTGAAGTCACGACTCACCAACTAGTTAGTACTGTGAAGTTGCCACCGACAGGTCATGTGAACGAGTTTGACTCGGTTGTGGACTCAGTGGTTTTTTTTTTCTGAGCTAATCTGTCGGTTTGTTTTTTAAGCTAAGATATTTTGTGAGCTTTAGTACTTTAGCTTTTTGTTACAAAAATAATATTTTTTAAAATAAGTAGCTCCGTTTAGATATATTAATTTCAAGCTTTTATTTTAAACAAATAGCTCCTAAATGAAAAGCTGATTCATAAAGCTTTTTAAACATCTTAGAGCGGTTAAAATTTAAATTACTGATATACCCTCAAAATAGTTGTTTACAATTATAGATATGTCATTTTATGTCATTTTACATCTTATAATTACATTTAACAGCTAAATTACCAAACACTTTTATTGAAAAAAAGATACAGTTTTTAGCTTATGTTAACAGCTTTGCAGTTTACAGCTTATAGCATACAGCTTACAGCTAGTTTTGCCAAACATACCCTTAGTACTTTACTATATCGTATTTGTCACTATACACAGTCATTTTGCGTGAGTATTCGTCTAGTATAACTAATATCGTAAAGCTATAGCATCCAATGGTTTTGTTCATTCTTTTTCATTTTGTGACACTTTTTGATAGTTTGACAATGTTTTAAAGATAAAAGTGACGTGTGTGGTAAAATATGCAATTTAAAGCTCAAACACTTGTGACGTTGACATTCTACTTACTAGTCGAAACAATTAGTCAATTAAAATGAAAATGCAAGTCCAACAACTTTTAGCATAAAATTGATGAGTTAGGACCAAATAAAAAAAATAAATTAGGGTAGCGGATCTTTTAGAAAGAATGTGAAAATTAAAAAGTCTAAAAAGGGATATGGTGGTGACATGTGTCTCCCACTTATTTAATTCAAAAAATCTGTTTAGGGGCAAAATTGCAATTTTATCTGATTTTTACTTTTCCATCTCAATTTACAAACGCACATATCTTTTAAACGACAAACTTTTAGAAAAAACCAATTTCACCATAATTTTTAAAATTTAATCCTATTTAATTTGGTATAAATTTTGTTAAAAAATTCGAAACTTTTTTTTTTACATATCAAATATGTCTTGATTTTCTTTATTTTTTTGGCATTTTCGGCCTTATTTTTTACCTTTATTGATGCCGAATCGTGAAAAACTTAAAACATGAAAGTTATAGATTTTCGTTCACTCTTTACCCAGAAATTTGAATCACTCAAATCCGAAATGATCTGAGTGAGATATCGCACGTTAAATATAGCGTTTTAGTCATATTTGTTGCACACAATGTGTTTGATGAAATGTCTAGCTTAGGTTTTTAGTGTTAAAGTTACATCAAATGCACTAATTTTGTACCACAATTCATCATTAATCATTTTATTAATGTAAGATTTAAAAAGTGATGTTTTTGTTAATTTTACACACTTCTTTAGAGTACACTTTGATTAATAAAGCTTTTGTTCATTAGTTTATTTTAGAGATGTTCATCAGTTATATTGATGAGCAACTCTATTAGATGAGTGATGTAACTTAACTGATATACTGAACCGACGCTAACTGATGAACCAGAATATACATATGAGGATAATAATTGATGAACCAAAAAGAATAACAGCACAATAACTGATGAACCAAAACACATAACACAGCACAATAACTGATAAACCAATAATTGATGAACCAAAAAAAATAACATAACACATGACAATAATTCATGAACCAAAAACACATAACAAGGGTCAATAATTGATGAACCAAAAACACATAACAAGAGTCAATAATTGATGAACCAAAAACACATAACACCAGGATAATAATTGATGAACCAAAAAAATAACAGCACAATAACTGATGAACCAAAACACATAACACAACACAATAACTGATTGAACCAATAATTGATGAACCAAAAAAATAACATAACACATGACAATAATTGATGAACCAAAAACACATAACAAGGGTCAATAATTGATGAACCAAAAACACATAACACCAGGATAATAACTGATGAACCAAAACACATAACACAGCACAATAACTGATTAACCAAAACACATAACACAACACAATAACTGATGAACCAATAATTGATGAACCAAAAAAATAACATAACATATGACAATAATTGATGAACCAAAAACACATAACAAGGGTCAATAATTGATGAACCAAAAACACATAACATCAGGATAATAATTGATGAATAAAAAAAATAACAGCATAATAACTGATGAACCAAAACACATAACACAACACAATAACTAATGAATCAATAATTGATGAACCAAAAAAATAACATAACACATGACAATAATTGATGAACCAAAAACACATAACAAGGGTCAATAATTGATGAACCAAAAACACATAACACCAGGATAATAATTGATGAACCAAAAAAATAACAGCACAATAACTGATAATCAAAACACATAACACAACACAATAACTGATGAACCAATAATTGATGAACAAAAAAAAATAACATAACACATGACAATAATTGATGAACCAAAAACACATAACAAGGGTCAATAATTGATGAACCAAAAACACATAACACCAGGATAATAATAGATGAACAAAAAAAATAACAGCACAATAACTGATGAACCAAAACACATAACACAACACAATAACTGATGAACCAATAATTGATGAACCAAAAAAATAACATAACACATGACAATAATTGATGAACCAAAAACACATAACAAGGGTCAATAATTGATGATCCAAAAACACATAACACTAGGATAATAATTGATGAACAAAAAAAATAACAGCACAATAACTGATGAACCAAGAAACATGACAGATAGTTAATATGTTCATCAACTGATGAACAAAAAAACTTAAATTCATACAAAAAAAAATCATATTCATCAATTACATCAGTTTTACAGAATACAAAAAACTAAAATTAAAAAAGTTATGCGTTTTAGCTTCTGCCCCATTTCATCTTTCTAGCTGGTCTTTGTTGCTTATTTGAGGTCGCCACTTGTATACAATTTACAACTATAAGCTTCTTCGTGCTATCTGAAAAATTATAACCGATCAACACATTAATTCTAAAAAATTACATTTTTCTCCTTCATTTTCATTTGTTGTTTTAATCCAAATTTTTTATCAAATAAGTTCTAAAATAAAATAAAATACCATGGTTTTAATCCTAATAAAATAAAACCCATGGTTTTAATCTTAATTTTTTATCATTTTTTTTTTAGTTAAATCAAATTTAAGTGAAGAAACTAAAATAAAAACATAAATAATGAACTTACCATTTGTATTCATCATTCTCGAGCACAAATTTCTATGTTTTAATCACTAAATTTGATCGGAATGAAACCCTAGATAGATCCCCAAATTTTGATCGGAATGAAACCCTAGATAGATCCCAAATTTTGATCGGAATTTAACCCTAGATATATCCCCAAATTTTGATCAGATTTAGAGAAAGAAATAGTTCCAAGATTTTTGCAGAATAGAAATGATAGAATGAGATGGTGGAGAGAGAGAAAGAGGTGATTAAATATATCCCCAACTTGAAATGATGTATTCTGATAGTGGAGGAAAGGAGGATTAGAAGTTTTTTTGTAGGTAAAATTACAATTTTAGCCCTATTAGATTAAGGTTACACGTCCCTTTTAGTTTCTTTAATCCAGGCTGTTGGATTGGTTTGGTGGAGATCGAACGGTTGAAGATACTTTTTACGCTTTTTATTTTCTCACCCCTTTGTATAGGATCACATCTCATAAAACTATATGTATTTTTTAAAAATTTCATCTCTTATTTAAAATACATGGTTAGAAATTCTTCTCATTTTCTCATTTTAGTTTTTCTTATCACCGGATACCTTCCTCAGAACTGATACGTAAATATGTTAAATTTTCATTTGTATGTTCATTTATATAAAGTCAAATATTAATGTTTTTTAAATGTTTGGTCATCAATCGTTTGAATAGGATATTTATATCTTTTACATCTTGTCTTTTACGTTTAGGTGGTATATAAAATCTTTAGTTTTCGGGTGTATATGTGTTCAGTCTATTTAATTTAAGGTATGCTAGTTTTAGGATGTAGAAATCGATTTTAGTGTAATTTGAGTCCTTAAGGCTTTCGCATTAAATAGTTTTTGTATGCTTTTTAGTGTAATTTGAGTCCTTAAGGCTTTCTTATTAAAGAAACATTGTATTAAATCCGTTTTATATCATGACAACCCACTTGGACCAAATTTTGTTATGTCTTATAGGCCCATTTATATAGGCTTAGCCCTTAGGTCCATTTGGACATATTTATATATTTCTAGCCCTTTAAGTATGTTTGTGTTTGTTTTGCTTTCGACCGGGTGTAATGATGTCCACAAACATTACCGCAATTTAGCGTCATATCACCTTTTTACTTTGTCACCAACATCAGAACAAATATAATGTAATAAAGGAACCAACTTCACCACCTAAACATACATCACTTATATACACAAATATACTCACAACAACTCACACACACACACATAGCCAACATACATGTCGATCACCACTAAGACCAACTTCTCCCAAAAGTTGATTGAGGACGTGTCAGGGAGGGGAAGGGGTGTAAGGGGTAGCACGAGTCTTTGGGAGGGGGAGGGTGTCAACCTTATTTATTAAAGAAATATGTGAGAGAAAGAAACACAATAAGACAAGAAAATCTCATGTTCAAATATGCATTACTTAAGGATAGAAGATTGTTTTCTGATCGAACTCTCAACCTACTTGCGTAAGAATGGACCGGTAAGTTTGCTTGATTCATATTGTTTCAGACAATGTTGCTATTTTCAAGCTAAATAGAACACGAGAGATTAATATTATTTTTTTTAGATTTTAGCATATCTCGGACTATACGTGATGTTCTTTTTACACGAATGCTCTTAAAAAGATTTGAATTCTTAGCACTCGACGTAACTCGTGCCTTCGGGCGGATTAGTAGGGGTTTTCCCCCCATTGGGTATTTGAATAGGCATTCCTACTTCGAGGGAGCTCTCTAGCGCGGGCCCGGTTAAGACAACGTAAGCTAGATCTCCCGTGTCAAATCGCGACACGAAGTTTCAAACGAAATTCACCTTTCAAAAAAAAAAAAAAAAAGTTTGTCCTATAAATAGTGAATGCAATTACGATTAATGATCTATTTTTATGATACGCAAAACTTATTGCAAGTGAGTCAAGGATTTACCAAAATGGTTAGATGTAAAAACTAAAAAGCACATAAAGCAAAGATTATGGTTGGTTCGGTTCATCATTATCTTCAACGATCAACTAAGTTAGCGTATATACTTTCAAGCAAACTTATAGACCATAAATTCGTATACATCACTTATATGTGTTAAGGATAGTAAGTCGTGTTATCGCGAATGAAGTAAATGATGAAACCTTTCTTTTCCAAATCAAAAATATTTTCATTTATAGCTTACACAATCGTCACAATAATTAGTAAGAAAACGTATATGAATCCCTGGTAGTATCATCAGAATTTTATGGAACATGACATTTATCTTCTATTGTAACTTTTGTTTCTACTTATTCTCTTAATTGTCGTGGACGAGCGACTCAATCATTTTATAAGACTAAATGTAATAAGGGAGCTTCATGATCGTAGTCATAACTGTCATGTCAACGACAACTCAACTTTTCTCACTACAACAAACTTCATAATCAACTTAGTGTGATAAGGCGACCGCGATCATCAAATATTTTATTTCTATTATTATTTATTTATTTCATTTTATTTAAAACAAACACATTTATTTATAAAGTAAAAAAACAAAGAAAAAAAATGTCACTCAATGTAACTTAATTATCTATAAACAAAAATGATAAAAAAAAAAAAATAATAAAAAAAAAAAAAAAAAAAAAAAACCCTCAGAGACTTAAAATGTAAATTAGTTATTTATAAAAAACAAAGAAAAAAAAACATTTATCATTCTTATTCTTTTTCGTGTGTATGCCTGCAACTTCATAAACACAAACACAAACACAGTTAAAGATTCTTTATTTTTCTAAAAATATGTTAAACGGTCGAATAAAGGAACGTTGGGGGTTGTTTTTTGTGTCAAGCTTTGTCACACGACTCGGTTGAAATGTGACCGAGTCTTGCCTATTGCCGAGGTATCTTTCGAGGGTCGTCGTAACATGGGAGGACGCGTCTTGCATGCCAAGGTGGCAGCGAAGACCGACTTCACAACTATCTATTACACATGGTCTGGGGGGGGGGGGGGGGGTCGAGGTTAATTTTAAACGACCCAAATTATTAAATAATCCTAAACTTAAGTAAAAACTACACTTAAGATGAATTCTTTGTGAGGGGCTAAGACCCACCAATGTTTTATAAATTCATTATCCATGGACTCGCTTGTATTCAACTTTTACGAGAACTATGCAACATCCTGACTCGCTAAAGACCCATCTTTCATCACACATACGACCAATTTCACTGAGTCCATTGGGCTGTTTATTTTTTTTGTTAGCTAAAGGAGATTGAGGGTCCCACGTTCTCTTGCATGATCTGAGTAGAGAGGGGCTAATATTTTACACCCTCTTCATACAGACAAGTTAGTGAAAAATAGTAGGTCCCATCTAAAAAAATTAATAGAATATGCATTGAGGGTCCCAATTGTTAGCTAAGAGTAAAAAAGAAACGGAGTCTTAGTCCATTGTGCTATGAAGGAGGTGGCTCTAACATTTTACCAGTGTGACGACAATCGAGTCTATATTTGTAACACATAGTATCCTACCATTTGAGCACTACTTCAATAACACATAGTATCCTACCATTTGAATGCACTCAATTTTTCAGAATGTAATATAAAGGAGTAGGTGGGGGAGTAACTAAAAAGTATAAACTTTCTAGAATAACTAAATGAATATTTGGCGAAATTAGTTATACATGAAGCTTATGAGAGCTACACCTTTTATTTTCAGATATGTTTGATAAAATAGCAGGAGCTGATGTTTACAACTGTAAAATGACAAAAATAGACAAAAAATGACAAACATTTTTATAACATAAATGTGTAAAGACATTTATGTAAATTAAAGCACTTAAAAGCTCAAACTTCATTTTAAAAATTAAATCTCTCACAAACTTGTTAACTTTTGAACTAAAATTTTCTAAAAGTATATTCCACCCGAGTATAAAGGAAGAGGGTGCGGTCACGGGAAGAGTTAACGAGACCAATTTATCTTCCTTTTCTTATGGAATACCTCACCTTTCATTCGACAAAAACCAAGAAACTTTCCCTTGCGGGACTTAAGTCCCGAAACATAAAAGAGAGAGAGATCTGATTTTAAGGAGAGAGAACTTAATTTATCGATTATTATGAGTGGTCGTGTGTGTATTGGAGTATTTTTATATGATAAAGTATATAAAGTATTTAATGGAAAAGAATAATAATGAAAGAGAAGGTGCGAGAAAGAATTAAAAAATATATATTTTTTTTTTTGTTAAAGTGGAGAGGCTAATGGGGTGTTTGTTTAAGCTTATATGTGGACTTATGAGTTAATTTGATTTCAGCTTATATTTCATAAGTCTTAATTTTTCGGCTTATTTCGAGACTTATAAGCTTATATAAGTTTATCATATTATAATAAATTTATATAGATTATAAGCTCAAAAACTCCAAAATAAGCTAGAAAATTGAAGCTTATGAACTACAAGTCGAAAAACAAATAATGTAATAACCCACATATAGGGTATGTTTGGCGCAATGGGCTGGGGCTGGGTTGCAGCTTATATTATAAGCCGAAAGCTGAAGCTTATATTTTTATAAAGCAGTTTGGCTGAATTAGTTGGAGCTGAAGCTTGTTATGTAAAATCACATAAAAATACATCAAATTAAAGTCACGTATATTTTCAGCTTTTACGTGATAATTCATTATATTTTAAAGGGTATTTAAGTAATTTGACTAGGTATAATCCCCCGTAAGTCCTTTTCTATGGGCTTTGGGCTTATTGAGGCTTATGACTTATAAAAGCTTCTATATGCCCGTATGAGAAACAAAACTTATATTATAAGCTAGCTTATTTTAAAAGCTGAAACTCCTGCAAGTCCCATAAGCCTCGTTGCCGAACATAGCCATAAGCTTTAAACAATGGATAATTGTTTCTAAATGTAACGAACTTTCTACTTTTTACAATGTTGTGTATGTATCTTTTAATTTTTCTAAACAATGCGAACAAGTTACTAATCCTACTTATTATATGCATAATTTAACATTTGGTTAGAGTAATTTACATAAATCGTCCTTGTTGTTATGACCAAATTGCAACGTTAGTCCTCAACGTTTATTTACATAAATCGTCCTTGTCGGTCAACGGTCAACGGGTCGGAGTCCAGGTCGGGTCGGATCGCCACGTGGACCACTGAGGTGGTGCCACGTGCCACGGAGTATTAATTCTCCGTTTTGTCTCAGCTGAGGGTCGAACCCGGGGTGGCCGAGTGTGGGTAAAGCATGCTTACCACTGGGGTAAGCATAGGTTCAAGTGTTTATATGCAAAAATTAATATATAACCCACATTTTGAACTGTCCAGATTTAGTAAAGGTTCATATAAGATTTGGACTGCCGTTTTCATAAGTTATGGACCGGTTCAAAATAAAATAAAAATACCACCGGACTCGTTTTTTCGTGCTCTTTCCAATGGTGTGCTCGGGGAATTTTTCCGACTTCGTCTGAATCTTGTTAAACGTGAGAACGTCGTTTGAATCACTGTTTTTGATACTCATTTAGAGACATGGTGTATTACTGGTACCATCGAACTCGTTTTTTCGTGCTCTTTCCAATGGAGTGCTCGGAGAATTTTTTTCAACTTAGTTTGAATCTCGTTAAACGCGATAACATTGTCAAAAAATCACTGTTCGTGCTCTTTCCAAAGCAAAAACGGTGCAATGTGTTATTTTGTCTTGCAGGTACGAGGGTTTGAAAACAAAGCAAAAACGGTGATTTTCAGAAAATCACCGTCTTTGACGGTGTTTTGTCAAAACTCATCCGAAAATCACCGTTCGTGAGAACATCTTCCGAAAATCACCGTTTTTGCTTTTTTTTTCAAACCCTTGTACCTGCAAAACAAAATAACACATAACAAACATATTTGCAATATAATTTCACATATTTGCAATATATTTTATAAGGTGCTCGGGGAATTTTTCCGACTTCGTTTGAATCTCGTTAAACGTGAGAACGTCATCGAAACTCATCAAAAAATCACCGTTTTTGCAAATATTTGAAATTATATTGCAAATATGTTTGTTATGTGTTATTATGTCTTGCAGGTACAAGGGTTTGAAAACAAAGCAAAAACGGTGACTTTTGGATGAGTTTCGACGACGTTTTCGCGTTTATCGAGATTCAAACGAACTTTCCAATGGTGTACTCGGGGAATTTTCAATATAATTTCACATATTTGCAAATATGTTATTTGCAAAAATGTTTGTTATGTGGTATTTTGTCTTGCAGGTACAAGGGTTTGAAAACAAAGCAAAAACGGTGATTTTTGGATGAGTTTCAACAACGTTTTCAAGTTTAACGAGGTTCAGACGAAGTCGAAAAAATTCACCGAGCACACCATTGGAAAGAGCACGAAAAAACGAGTCCGACGGTACTTTCATTTATTTTTGAACCGGGCCGAAACACCTTAAAATGACAGGTCAAATTTAATAATATATGGACTGGGCAAATAAAGGGTTAAAAGAATTATTGTTGCACATATTAATTGAAGGTATACACCAGCCTAGCGGTGCGTGCCTTCCTTGCCAACCAAATGACCAAGGTTCGAATCCGGGGCGACGCATTTGGTGGGTATTTATCTGCCATGCCACGTGTCACCATTTCATTGGTCTACGTGGCGACCCGACCCGGACCCCCGCCAAAAGATGAGATAAAACCAGAAACTCCAACCACTGAAAATTTTGTAGCAGCACTTGCAGGAGTATTTTTTGCATCATTAAGACTCGACACAGGGAGAGTCTTATCAGATCTACTGGCTTTAATATTTCTATCTTTTTTTTGTAGATTCTGATTAAGAGAACAAATCTCTTCGATCTTTGAACTTCTTCCGTCGTAACCGTCTTGTATGATTCTTTTAGTGCTTCATGTGCTTCTTCTTTTGATGTATAGCTTTTATGGGTAACAATTTGCCCTATTATGTGAGGACTTGCGAGTGCCCAATCGGAATAGATACCTTTGAATGGTCCATTAAAAATAACGTACCATTTTTTCTTGCCAATGCTTGAATTTTGAACGTCTTCTTCCATCTTTGTAAACTCATTTTTTTCTGGTGAAAGTGAATATGATGCTTGGGTTTTTGAAGTTGATGGTGTTGGCTTTTTGGGTGTTGATGGTTTTGATGGTGTTGGTGTTTTGGTTGATTATGAGATTGACTCTGAACTCGATGTTCGGATCAAGTATTGTATAGTGTTGGCTATTTCTTCTTCCTTTTTTCTGATGGTGGCTAATTGTTTTTCTAAAGAGATACGTTGTTCTTTTTTTTGTTGAAGTTGATGTTGAGCTTGTTTTATTATTCCTTCCATTCTCTGGTGAGGGTGTCTGCAAAGGTGTTGTTGTCACCTTTTATATATTTGATGTATGGATGGAATTGATGTAGTTGTAGTTGCCAACGGATGAGTCGACCTCTACAATAGTCTTCTTGAAGCTTATATCTCCAAAAACCTGTTACATATTTTGAGTCTGTTCGTAACTCAAATCTTGTTTGCAACAGATCAATTTTCCATTTTTTAAGAGTTTTTAAACACGCGAGTGTTTCTTTTTCAAGAGTACTATATTTTTTCTCCGTTTCTGAAAATGTTCCAGAAATATACTTGCACAATATAGATTTATATTTTTCTGTTTTTAAAACAGATGTATGCTCATTGCTTAAAAAAGCTAGTTCTGATGTTTGTCATACTGAGTTAAATAGTAATGGATCAGATTGAGGAAATTGATTTCCATCAATACATAATGCTGATTTAGATAGTACTGAGTCTGATTGAGGAATTTGACTTCCATCAATACATAGTGTTAATTTAGATAGATTAGATTGAGGGATTGGAATTCCATCATTATCTAATCCTAATAATTCTTTTCCATTCTGAATAGCCTTCATACATCCTGCCCAAGTGTCGTCGGATGCATCTGTTTCAATGATCAAAAAATCATTTGTTTCCGGGCTATATAACTCCGGTAAGCATTGTACAGTTGTTTTAATGCGTTGTACAAGTTGGGTGTCGGATGGTGTCCATTCCCAACGAATTTTTTCAGAATTTTTCTTTTGTAAAGCTTTTCTTTCTTTTGCTAGATTTTTCAAAAATCCTTGTTCTGCTATATAATTCAAACATCCTAAAAATCTTTGAATTTGTTTTCGATCTTCTAGTTTATCTGGAAAAAGTTTCAATTTTTCTTGTGTATTATTTGTCAGAGAAATTATTCCATTTTTTGCAATTTTTAATCCTAAATATTCTACTTCATTTTGAAGTATGATGCGTGGTTTTGCAACCTTACAACAGGTTTTACCTCTCGAGGGATCTCAAGAGGCTTACAACCCCACCAGGCAGTGTACCTGACCGATGTAGTATAGTGTAGTGGTAAGTACGGGGGATTGATCGTTCTCCACAGGGAATAGTGTTCGTTAGGTATGAAAGACTACTCTAATAGGTCTAAGGGTTGAGGAAGATTCTTTTTTTATGTTTTTATATTTTTTTATGAAAGCAAGTAAAATCTCGGGTTTGAAAGAGTGGGCGGAATTAGTTGCTAGTCAACTAACCCAAATTACTACGAATGCAAATAAAATAAATAACTGAAAATAAAAGTTGGTGAAAACTTAAGTGTAGAGAAATGTGTTTACTTAGATTTCCTTACTCCCTAACTATCTTTTACCGGTTGATTAGTGTGTATTAGTCGCGTGGATGACGGGTGTATTCCTTAATACCAATCGTGGGGTGGCGTACGTACTTCTCCAACTCTACAAGCTCCTACTTCACTCATATGTCGAGCCGGCTAGGAAGCTCCTAACATAGGATCACTAGAATTCGCTTGTGCATTAAATACAACCATAAAAACCTTTAGTACGCATTTGGTTCATGTTTCTTAAGACGTTCAAGCAAGTTACCGAATAGGAAGTTAGCCAGTTTTCTTAAGCCTAACATAGATAAACAATCATCCAATACAACTAATAACACACTAATAACCAATAATCAATAGCTAGGTTTCATTAGATCTAAGCAAACACAAGATAAATCTAGCCTAACATGTTAATCAAAAGACAAGAACAAGATAGAATCAAACAACACATAGACATATTGAATGATTAATTGATAACTTATCTTCAATGTAACATGGAAGATCTCAAGGCAAAAAGCCTTGAAAAAGATGCTAAAATCGTCTTAGGGTTTTCTCCCAAAAATTCCACACTAAGTTCCACACTAATGACAAAGAATTGCAAAACTATATATAGATTTTTACATCTGACGGCGTCACGTTATGGAGTATGACGCCGTCACCTCGCCGCTTTTAGGGTTCTCGGGTGACCTTCTTGACGCCGTCCCTCTTTAGCTCTCCAAAATCCGTTCTGGCTTATCAAGGCTTGACGCCGTCAGACCTTGAACGTGACGCCGTCCCTCTTTGAATTAAGCCGTGACGCCCTTGATCAGGTTTAAAGCGTGACGCCGTCAGAATTCACATGCAATTTTCACTGGCTTATCATGAGTAAATTTCACATCCACCTTTTCTTGCCAAGCCATGACGCCGTCTGGAGTAAATCCTGACGCCGTCAAAGGTAACTTTCAGCCGATTTTTGAGACTTTGCCGTTTTCTTCACTTTTATGCTCCAAAAACGTCCAAAATGCCTCCTTTTCCAGATTTCTCCTCAAAAGTACCTAAAATGACAAAAGGAACGATTTAGGGCAATATTTGATTAAATAAATACGATTTAGGGCTTAAATGACCCCTTAAAAGCGGTACACTTTTCGCTTCATCAAATACCCTTACACTTGAGATTTGCTTGTCCTCAAGCAAATGCGCTTTTATTCTAATCAAAATACAAGTTAGGGGTCATTTAATACTAACATAAAAGTAATTACAACAAATAATCGTTCCACTTTAATCATAATAAGCACGGAGATTATAAACTAGCACCTCACAAGTAGTGTTTAGATACTCACATCTCTCAAGTGTCATCAAAATAAATCTCATAAATGGAAACGGATAATATCTCTCACTACCTGTCATAGCAAATAGATTACCATAGGCTTGGGAAATGATCGAAAACCTCCTCCACTAGGCGTAAGCACCTAAGATAAACTATCAAAGAGGGCTTTTAAATGGGTTATAACGTTAGGTGTAGGGAAAAGGAAAACACGGTTTTGTTGGATAAAGGATATTTTACTGGTGGCGAGTTAAAGATCTTGATCGATTACATGTACTATACAATGTTGCTGATGAAGCGAAAATTGTACCGCTTTTAAGGGGTCATTTAAGCCTTAAATCGTATTTATTTGATCAAATATTGCCCTAAATCGTTCCTTTTGTCATTTTAGGTACTTTTGAGGAGAAATCTGGAAAAGGAGGCATTTTGGACGTTTTTGGAGCATAAAAGTGAAGAAAACGGCAAAGTCTCAAAAATCGGCTGAAAGTTACCTTTGACGGCGTCACAATTTACTCTGGACGGCGTCATGCTTTGACAAGAAAAAGTGGACGTGAAATTTACTCATGATAAGCCAGTGAAAATAGCATGTGAATTCTGACGGCGTCACGCTTTAACTTGATCAAGGGCGTCACGGCTTAAATCATAAGGGGACGGCGTCACGTTCACGATCTGACGGCGTCAAGCCTTGATAAGCCAGAATGGATTTTTGAAGAGCTGAAGAGGGACGGCGTCAAGAAGGTCACCCGGGAAACCTAGAAGCGGCGAGGTGACGGCGTCACAATCCATAAGGTGACGCCGTCAGATGCAAAAGTCTATATATAGTTTTCTAATTTTTTGTCATTGGGGAGAGCTTAGTGTGTGGAATTTTGGGAGAAAACCCTAAGACGATTTTAGCTACTTTTTCAAGGCTTTTTGCCTTGAGATCTTCCATGTTACATTGAAGATAAGTTATCAATCAATCATTCAATATGTCTATGTGTTGTTTGATTTTATCTTATTCTTGTCTTTTGATTAACATGTTAGGCTAAATTTATCTTGTGTTTGCTTAGATCTAATGAAACCTAGCTATTGATTATTGGTTATTAGTGTGTTGTTAGTTGTATTGGATGATTGTTTATCTATGTTAGGCTTAAGAAAACTGGCTAACTTCCTATTCGGTAACTTGCTTGAACGTCTTAAGAAACATGAACCAAATGCGTACTAAAGGTTTTTATGGTTGTATTTAATGCACAAGCGAATTCTAGTGATCCCATGTTAGGAGCTTCCTAGCCGGCTCGACATAGGAGTGAAGTAGGAGCTTGTAGAGTTGGGGAAGTAAGTACGCCACCCCACGAATGGTATTAAGGAATACACCCGTCATCCACGCGACTAATACACACTAATTAACCGGTAAAAGATAGTTAGGGAGTAAGGAAATCTAAGTAAACACATTTCTCTACACATAAGTTTCTCACCAACATTTTATTTTCTGTTATTTTATTTTATTTGCATTCGTAGTAATTTGGGTTAGTTGGCTAGCAACTAATTCCGCCCACTCTTTCAAACCCGAGATTTTACTTGCTTTCATAAAAATTATAAAAACATAAAAAGAATCTTCCTAAACCCTTAGACCTAATTAGAGTAGTCTTTCACACCTAACGAACATATTCCCTGTGGAGAACGATCAATCCCCCGTACTTACCACTACACTATACTACATCGGTCAGGTACACTGCCTGGTGGGGTTGTAAGCCTCTTGAGATCCCTCGAGAGGTAAAACCTGTTGTAAGGTTACAAAACCCACGCATCAAGTTTTTGGCGCCGCTGCCGGGGAATAGTTATTGTTTAGGTTGAATTTTTATTTCTATTAGGTCTACTCACTAGATTCCTTTCTAGTGAGATTTTTATTTTCTTTTTCTAGATATTCTTTAGTCTATCTATTTTCTTCGTGTCTTTGTTCGTAACCATACCATCCGACATCATGGAAGATGGTAATATCCTTAACCCCCACAACCCACCACCACAACAACCACCACCACCTCCTAGAGCCCGTACTTTAGGAGAGTATTCCCGTCCTAGCCACCATGGCTATCGAAACACCATTGAGCTCACTCAAGGAGCCAATATCACACCCTTGCGATCCGACACCATCCGGTTGGTGCAAAGCGGATGCGCATTCCATGGACTTCGTTCTGAAGATCCTAATCAACATCTCAAGGACTTTCTTAAAATCGTTGATTCTATAGACCTTGATGTTGCCACTCGAGAGACGACCCGATTGCGTCTCTTCCAATTCTCTTTGCGGGACCAAGCTAGTCAGTGGCTAGAACGTCAACCCGCAGGATCCATTACCTCTTGGGATGATCTCACCACTCGTTTCCTTGCTCAGTTTTTCCCACCGGGAAGAACTACCAAGCTAAGGAATGATATCTTGATGTTCCAACAACGTCAAGGCGAAACTCTCTACGAGGCATGGACTCGATTCAAGGACTTACTCCAAAAAGTCCCTCACCATGGCATAGAACTTTGGCTCCAAGTCCAAATCTTCTATGACCATATCAATTTCTCCACGAGGCAAACCATTGACCAATCGGCCGGGGTGGCAAGCTACGTGATCTAAGTGCGGAACAATCATGGGCTCTCCTAGAGGATCTTGCTCTTTATGACAACGAAAGTTGGAGTGATCCCCGTGATTTGAATAAAACGGTCAAGGCAATATCTTTGCCTTCGAACAATTCAAGCACTTCCGACCGTAGGATCATAGAACTTGAAGACCAAGTCAAGTTTCTCATGAAATCCTACGAGGCTCCTAACCCTTCAAGCCAAGTGAACAAAATCACTTCTTCATGTGAATTATGTAGTGGTCCCCACGACACTCGTGATTGCATGGAACTCCCCGAACAAGCTTTTGTGGACTACGCATCCTCGCGTACCGACGGAGCGGGAGACAAGTGGTACACTTTCAAACCCGAGCCAAACCATTACGGTGATACATACAACCCCTCATGGAAAAATCACCCGAACCTTAGGTGGAAACAAAACCAAAACACACAACAAACCAATTCTTCCAACCCACCTAATCGTTTCCAATCAAGCGGTTCCAACTCGAACCGTACTTTCAACAACAATCCTTCCGGCAATGGTAGTACCGATAACTTTGAAGGATTGATGTCTCAATTTATGGCATCTCAAGAAGCTCGTTTAGCCAAGTTTGAAGCCGATTTCAAACAAAAACAAAGCGAGATGACCAATAAGATTGACACCTTGTTGAAAGCCATCAATGACCGAGAAATGGGAGCACTCCCTAGCAACACGGTCAAGAACCCGAAACTAAACGTCAACGCTATTTCATCGGTTTCGTCCCCTAGTTCTTGTCCACAATATTATTCGGTCAATTCCATGAGCACGTGTTTCAAACAAACCCAAGTCGTTCCAAATGACCAAGAAGTTATGACATCCAAATTGGTCAACAACATAGTTGAAACACCTCCCACTCAAAACCTTGACGAAGAATTCAAGGAGCTCCACCTTGAAAGTCCGGTTGTTGATGAGTTGGATGAGAAGAAGCTCAAGTTAGGCGAAAAAGGGACCGCCTTTGTTCATAACAAGCTACCTAAGAAGTTAGATGATCCGGGCTTATTTGTTCTACCTTGCAAGATCGGTAATTCGGAGGCTTATGACACATTAGCCGATCTTGGATCAAGCCTTAACCTACTTCCGTTACCTCTCTACACCTCTCTAAAACTTGGAAAACTTGAAGAAACCGAGGTGATAATAGGTTTAGCGGATGGGAGTGTTGCTTACCCGGTTGGAGTAGTTAAGGACGTGTTAGTGCACATTGGAAAACTAACCATTTTAGCCGATTTCCACGTCCTTGATATGGTTAGCGACCCTACATGCCCCTTGTTGATAGGTAGAGGATTTTTGGCGACCGCTAGTGCTATGATTGATTGTAAGGAATCCAAGATAGCGGTAGGAGAAGGAGATACTTGGTCAGTCTATGATGTTAAGAAACATGCCTATGATACTAGTGAGGAACCAACACCACATTGGCTAGAATCAAATAGGAGACCATCTAGATATGGACCTTGGATTGATAGAGACTTCATAGGACCCCAACGCCCATTTTACCTAGAAGAGGACTTTGTTAACCGAACGCATTCGGTAGAGCAACTCTTGGCTAGGGACACCGAATTGGATCCATTTGAAGATTCTCTAGTTTTTAGAAAGATGATTGATTTCCTAGGAGTTTTGCCAATTAACCTAGGAATGAATAAGTGGATTTGTGAGGAAGATGATCATAAGTGGGATTGGGATAAACCACCCAAAGATGGAGATGGGTCATGGCATATTAAGATGACATTGTATGACCCGGATGGAGAGAAGTTTGAAAAGATATATCGTACTAAGCGGACCAATAGGAAACTTCAATCCAAGCTTAACCCTAAAGACGTCCTCGATGACGAGCTTACTTACATAGGGTAGCGTGACTTTGAGTCTAGCTACAAGACTCGTTAATAAAGAAAAGCGCTTCTTGGGAGGCAACCCAAGCTTTATTTGTTTTATTTGCTTTGTGTGTTTATTTATTTGTTTGTTTGATTTTATTTTCCGTATATGTGTTTAATTTTTATTATTATTGATTCATGTTAAAAACTAAATTGTGAAAATGCTTTATGTTGTTTTTAACTTCGTCTTAACTACATATAAAGGTATTTTGCAAAAGATAAGTGTAAGGGAAATCTAAATCGGTTTAGTAGAACACAAATTAACATGAATCGTAATAATAATAAATTAGCATACATATTAGTATTTGTTTGAGTCAAATGCTTGTATCGAGTCATAATGATGTTTTGCAGGAATTCCAGGAAGTAAGGTAAAGGTTTTTCCAGAAATTTTCCGGAAACTTAAAATGAAAATTTTTGTCAGGTCATTTCTGACGGCGTCAGGGTTCATAACCTGACGGCGTCAGATTTAATTTCCAGAAATTTTTGAAAGTTTTGTTTTCATAAAAAGTTTTTATTAAATCTCCAACTTATAATCTCCAGGAATCTGCAAAATTATCATTCCACAAGCATTATATCCTTATATATAGATTTTTCCCGCCGATGTTATGCAGGTTCTCGTGTTTGTTTTCTCAGGTTCAACAGGTTATTTTAGACAAGGAAATGTTTTGAATCAAGCTTATGGCGATGCATTAGTCATGGAGCTTCAACATTACCTTGGAAGAAGATCTAACCGTGTAATTTCATTATCCACCGAGCGAATCAGGGGAGTATTTGATTTCATTCTTTTACTTTTATGCTTTTACATCTTGTTACTTGAACATTGGGGACAATGTTCATCTTAAGTGTAAGGGGAGGGTAAAAGTACGATTTTAGAGAATACAATTGCGCTTGATTTTTGTTTGTTTGATGGTAGATGTGTAATAAAACTGAGAGAAATACTTGTTAAGGTAATTTTAGTGCCAAATTTAAAATTTTTTACAACATATAGGAGTGAAACTTTAGTTCTAATGAGCGTCTCACGGATAGGAGTTATATGACTAGCACAAAAACCGTACCACTAAAAAATTTTCCACCCCAAATATGTGAGGTTCGCCCCTAGAATTGGTAGGAAAAGCATTTATGCTATGATGTGTGTACCGGTAGCACTTAGATTCTAGAACTTGCGTTAGGACCATCCCGAGGCCACAAGTGAGACTACATTCGTGTAGTTAGATTTACTACATGATAAGAGGCATTAGGATTAACCATTGTTTTACACATGTGTTTTTGTTATAATTACATTGGCTACATTGGTCAAGTAATTCTCCCACACCCTTTGCG